>JASGXE010007142.1:0-53649 GCA_030068105.1 Sinentomon sp. SZTP_YWyxl
TTCTGTGACTCAAAGGCATGGCACCTTTGCAGAAAGCTCACCAAACAAAATGAAGATTAGATCCCACCATCAAGTCCCACATGGACTTGGCCATTCGAAATAGATGCAAGAGAAAAAGAGAAGCGAATAAAATGAGATAGGTACCTATGTTAAAGAAATGCCAATCTTACCGATCTTTGTTGTGTAGTCAATGGCACCGAATATCAATTCGGGAGCACGATAATATCGTGAACAGATATACGATACGTTTGGTTCACCCTTGACTAGATGCTTAGCACTACCAAAGTCACACAGTTTGAGAACACCAGTCTCAGGATCGAGAAGGAGGTTTTGTGGCTTTATATCACGGTGACAGATACCCAGACTGTGGATATAGGCAAGGCTTCTGAACAACTGATACATGTACAGCTGGAAAAAGGAAAGGCAGAAAGAAGGTATGAAGTATTTTTCCCAATCCTACACGGTGTGATGTAAGTAATTTGCCAGACCTCTTCAGGGCTGCAAAAAGTCATTTGGAGCCCTGGAGCACGGATTTAAGAGCCTGGTCATATTTTGGTTGAAAAGCTTTTTTTTGCTTGCCAGATCATTTCGATTCCAGTAAAAATCGAAAAGCTTTTCTTGGCTCGCCAGCACATTAATTCGGTCCTGGTCGAAAATCGAAAAAAGCTTTTCTTTTTGGTCGCCAGCCGATTTCGATCTCGGTCGGCCCTCAAGCGTCCCAATAGCATTGCTCCTGTGCTCCCGACTTTTGCAACCCTGCCTCATAGGCAGCTTCCCGATGCAATTCCAAGAGAAATTTGTAGCATAATTTTTTGTCCTCAGATGACTTCTGGGAGCACCGACTCCCCAAAATTGATACCTAAAAAGAAACGTGAGACCCCATACTGTCAGTAGATTTCAGCTACATTTTGAAGATTCCAAAAATTTTGTCACCAAATTGGGTAAATTATGAAGCCAAGAATGACAAAGAAGCACGAAGTGACCTTCCAATGTGTAATTGTAATTGAAAATAATTTGCCCGGACACAGTCCTGCGCAAATCAGCAATTAAGTAGGTGAACACCCTTGTCATATCGAGAAAAAGACAGCATGACCATAAAATCAACAAAAACAACTTAAGGGATCAACACTTAATAAATTGGTAGGGTATCATGACTGATGTCAATGTAAGCCGAGGGGAAGATTGCCCTGCAACCCCATGCAAAATATTCTTTCGGAAGGTGCTCACTCTCAAATCCTCACCTTTCCCAAAAACCTCTGCATTTAAAGAGTTCCACTCATTCACAGTTCTGACACTGAAAGAATACTTACCAACATCCCTATAAGCACGTCTGGTTCCCAACTTGAAATCGTGATCATGCCTGCCACTGTAAGAATGTGCTTTGGCAGTAGGGGCACTGCAGATAATTTCTTCACATGAGGCAAAGGGACTATTTTTTTTAATTTTTTGTCTTCATTTAAAAATATTTCAATTGAACACTAAGTTGACAATAGAATGTACAAAAATGTGAACTCACCTGCAACACTTGCCATGTGTGGGTATGGCTGCCTGAGATCCCAGGTCATCAACTAAACCACAATCGATATGTGAAGACCTAGGCCAACCTGTTTTTTGTCTCTAACATGCGCCAAGATTCCTGATTTTCTTCATTCAAGCCTTGCAAAATCGAATTGGGCAGAATAATTAGGTACCTACCTACCTATTTATCTGAACCATCCGTTGACAATGTGAGATCAAAACCAACAATCATATCCCTAACCCCACCCACCTTGATGTACTTGACAGGAATGGTCTCTTTCATCTTGCTGTAATGTCGTGCGACTTTGTAGACGGTCTCAGGAATATATTCCAGAACTAAATTCAGATAAACTTCATCCTTCTGCAAAAAGAAAAGAAAGCAATGGACACTTCATTATTTGGCAAATCTATTTTCTGTTCACAAGTTAAAAACACAGGCCTCAGGGACAGGACAGGTGGGGGCCGAATAATTATTTCTGATTGAATTTCTTACAAAAATTCCCAGATGCAGTCAAAAATGTGGAAACGGAACAAGTGCAATTCAATTTCAAAGATATGAAGAGAAAGAAAGAAAAAAGAAAAAAAATGAAACTTGCGTCAGGATGCATCATGCATTGCATGGCAGGCTAGATGGTGTATTAAATCTCCAGAAGGTGATTGTGAGCATTAGAGATCACAAACAATATCACATGGTGACTTGCAGAGACCGTATCTTCTTATAGAGTAGATTGAAATACTTTCCGGGGGGCCCACCCAGTCATTTGTCCGGGATAAATCAGTCATTTACCTACCTATTTTGTTTCCCAAAAATAGCTCAATTTAGACAGGAACGGGGGGTTGGATTGTTGCATTTGGGACCAGGGGTTAGATTGTTGCATTTCCACGTAGGATCCAACACGTTGATAATGAGGATGAATTGTTCAACGTAAGCGAAAGGTACCCACATATTTAGCACGGGATCCTACGGGTCAAAATATTCAATGGGGTCAACAGAACTGTTTTGTCCCTGGCACGGTTCATTGTTCCATTCAAAACGTGAACATGGCAGGTAGTAGACACGAGAACAAAGAACAAACCTTTTCACCACTCGAATAGAAGAAATATTTCAAACGAACAATGTTGCAATGTTCCAGACGCCTCATGATCTGCAGTTCACGATTCTGAAAAAGGGGAAGATGCAAGAAAAAGTGTGAGACCATGGCTACCAAAGCTGAAAAGAGACAATCATTGACAATTTTTGAGGTTGAAATGAAACTGTTGAGAGGATCCGGAGATGTAAACCGGCCAAAACTGGTCAAAACTGGCTAAAATGAGGTTTACGCCAAATGAGGTCATTCCTACTCATTTCTAAATTCGCAAAAACGAGGAACCCACGAGCGACTTTTTGCCCCCTCACATAGATATGGGGGTTTACCTATGAAGCACAAATAAACAGATCGTTGCTGATTGGAGGCAGTTGCATGTGTCTGTCCAAACTTATTGCTAGCGGCCTCACCACCTCCTTGTTATTGACTAGATTTGCAAAGAATCCAAGAAATCCAAGCCTGCTTTTCAGTTAATGGACAAACATTGAACCAAGAAATTTTTGGCTTTGCCAGAAAGCAGCAAATATGTAACTCGCACCTTTGAACCAACTTAAAAGTTGATGTAGATAACTTCTTTTGTCGAAAAATATTGGAACCAGCAACTAGCTAAACTTCAGTCTGGACCCTGCAGGCTATTTCAGATGGCAAAGAAAAATCATTTGAGAATCAATTTTATTCACACCTGATGCAGCATGATAAGATTTCTCAGTTTTTAATGGCATGTGTTATGGATAATTCTGTGATTGCGAGTATTTTCCTGGGCAGAGTGTAGCCTTTTCTTGCCAATCCACTGACTGCATGGCTTCCTGTTCAAAATGGATAACATGAGACTTTGATGCAGGACTTGACTTGCACAGGAGGTCCCATGGGTCAACATCACTGCGCTGTGCATATCAAGGATTTGGCCATGACTACAATTCCAGTCATAGACCAGGTACGGAACAATAAAACACAAACTACTTGAGTTTCAACCATCGAGTATCAGAATTTATTGTCCTTTTCACGTGTTGGCTGGAAAAACCATAAGTGGACAGAAAGGACTTTTGAGACTTCTGACTGGAGTTGGTGTCGGTACCTACAAATTATCGTGACCAAGAGAAAAATACCCATTCCGCGAGCTCGACAAATCTATGTCGTTAATAAATTTTAGAGCTGGAAAATGTGCATTTTAAATGGGTTTTCTCTGGCTTGAATCAGTCTTGAATCGAATCAGTCTGTGCATCAAAAACTCACACTTTAATAGTTTTGTCCGGTTTTAGGCAGTTTAACCCCTCAAGCCCGGAATTACGAATTCGGCATTTGCAATGGTATTCCGCAATTTTCGGCACCAAAAAGTGTCGCTCCCGCCGGAATTAATAATTTTTGCAAGGATTTTCGAAAAACGGAAAAAGCAGAAATGCATGCATTTCCCGCCCAACCAAGCCAGATTTCTGCTCTGTGTCAATAAAATCACTCATATTTTGATGTTTTCAACCAATAAAAACACTTTTGCACAAAAAAAAACTGGCCAAAACACACACAAACCACTGAAAACTGCACCAAAATTGAGCAAAAACTGTAAAAAAACAGGAAATTTCAACACGACGCCATTTCAAAACGAATGCAGCAAATCGAGTGAAATAAGCGTCTGATAAATCGCGCATCATTCGACTTTTCGAAAATTCAAATTTCGGCGGCCGGCAGATGTCGCGCGATCGCGAAAAAAGGCGCCTTCAACAGGAACTCAAGGCAAAAACCCGGGAAATTTGAAAATTGCGCCAATTTGAAACGGTTGGACCGATTTTGGTGGAATAAACGTCGTCTGGATCGCTGTTTATTCCTCTTTCCGACTATGAAAATTTTAGCCGATGCGATTCGCCGCATTTGCGGCAATAAACCTATTTGAATGCATGGTATTCCCGCGCGTACGGTGTACGGACTTCGGCAAATCGCCACAGCTTTTAACATGCGTACACCTTACGTCAGTCGGATATCAGTTCAGTTTTTGAGCGCGTAAGGTGTACGGGCGCCGGGCTTGACCGGTTAAGGGGGACCTCTAAGACGGAAAATTTGGAATTTTTTTGTTTTTTGTTTTCTATGATACTTTATACAGCACACCATGCTCTACATTTTTTCATTCTACATATTTTTTCATATGTTCAGTGGTTTTCAAGCTACAGCTGCATTTCTCATAGGGGAACATTTAGCGGTAGTTGAAAACAACAGAAAACGAAAATAATAAAATTTTTGATAATAAAATAAAATAATAATATAATAAAATAATAATAAAATAAAAAAAAAATTATTGATTAAAATTTTTTGTTCCTGCATGATGAAAAATAAATGAATAAATTTGTAAAAATCAGAAAAAACCCAAGACAGGAATGGAAAAAAATGCTATGCACCTTTCATGCAGGCAGGTCAATGAGCAATGCTTTTTTGTTGTGCAGGCATCTATCCGATATCAAGAGACCTGCTTTTACTGTTTTGACTGCTTCATTTGAGACGAGGACAAAATGATGATGGCAACCTCAAACAGCCAGGAATATCCAACAGACCCTAGATAAAAAAACACTCACAGAGGCAAGGAGGATGATAGGTAGGCAGGTGACCAACCTTGAATCGTTTGTCTTGCAGAACCTTCTTGATTGCAACCAGCTCGGTGGAGTTGCAGAGTCGTGCCTGGTAAACAACACCAAAACTTCCATTTCCTATGACTTGAGTATCTGTGTAGGAAATCTCATGCGGCCTGTCGGGACCCTGGCCAGGGGTGGCAACGACCGTTGTAACCTTACTGCCATCTTTACCTGGAAGGATGTGAGAGAAACAAATAGGATTAACAACATTCTACCAAGCAGATACGGCGTGGATGGAACCTGGATGGCCATCACCTTTCACCTCCTTTCGTCCTATCCTAATGCTTTACCAACCTTGGCTGCCTACCCCGATCTCCCTGTCTCTTTCCTAGGTCATGTGTCACTGCTTGTGCTTGCACTGTAAGCTTGCTCTAATGCTATGCCACTATTGGGCATTGTGATGTGCTTTGATTTCATAATCTTCGCAATATGAATTAACTTCGTGCTCCAATGGATGATCGGGACATTGTAACATGGCGGTTGGGAGTCTACAATATGAGGGTGGTTTGGCTTTATTTGTCTTTTTTTATCTACCTTTACAAGTCCACCTTTAGTTGGGCTGTACCAAGAGCATACACTTTACCGATGTGTTCTGAGTTGTTGATTGAAAATTTTTGGAAATTGTGCATCTGACTGAAATGTTTTCATGAATTTTTTTATGTTTGCACAAATTTTTGATTTTTGATAAGAGTAAAACGCAGAAGAAAAAAAACCAACTGTAGCTGGCAAGCTTTGAATCCGATTGGTGGGTAGGTAGATAAGTAGGTATCTGCTGAGCACAACATGTTCAAGAGTTAGATTGGCACGCATTTTTAATGAATTGTATAATTTACCTACCTAATCAATTTTTAATTCAAAATTTAATCAAATTGAAAATCAATCAATTAATCAAATTGAAAAAACTTAACACGAAATATTTTTCAATAAATGCCCACCAACAAGAGGCAACGTACCAACCATCATGAACCTACCTGATGGACATGGATGAAAAGGTGAGAAGGGGTAGGTGCATAGAAATAACGATGCCACAAACCTTTTTGTTGGTACCTACCTGCCGTCCATGGCAATGGGTTAAACATATCACTTTTCTTTATGTGAGAAATTGTGAGGGGCACAGACTATCAAAATAATCTTCACATAGGTACTATTTCTGGCATGGTAATCCATTGTTACCTCGTACCTACTGTTTCATGTTAAGTACCTACCTACGTAGGTAGGTATGCATTAGATTTATATTCTATGCAATTGTTGTAGTGAAAGCAGGTAGGCACCTACCTACCTAATAAAATAGTAGTTAGTCAAGTCCCCGCAGGCCTAAGCAAAGGCAATGGCAAAACTTTATGCCTGAAGCATCAGGATTGTGCTTTATTTCAAACTGCATGTCAATAGGACAGGTTTTCCCAAAAGTCACTTGACAACCCCAGCAAAGTGCATTGCAGTAGGTAGGTATTGAAGCAACACGGGAAGCTTGGAGTGCAATTTGTACCCATTCGAATGGAAACGCCTGCAGCAGGCAGCCTGCCCCATCTGAACCTGAAATCTGTAGAAATAGCCTCACAAGAGAAGATTGAAAACTAGCAAATAGCAGGGGTTGTCAAGTGACTTTTGGGAAATACCATACAACCATTTTTTGCTTGCCCATTTTTCGGTTTAACACAACTAGGTAGGTACCTACTCAGAAAACCAAGTATCTACACTCAAATTTGAGTCTCAAGGAAAACCTAATTTTTTTGAAAACACCAGAAACTGTCGAGAGGGCCCATTTGCCCTTATTTTGGCTCAGTTTTGATGTGATATTTGAAACTCTCCAAATGGAAAAATCCATTGAATAGCTATCTAGTTCAAGAACATCGTGCCCAAAAGAATTAACGAAGAAAGAAAAAAGGTTACTTACTGCTAACTTTGAGACCAGCAAAGGTTGAATTCACAGCTTGCTTGCTGCTATTATCAGAAAACGTGGTAGATCTTTGTCGTCCGCTCATTTCTCAAGCAAATAACACAAAACATGGACACAATAATCACTCTTATTGTTCTTCATCGGTGCAAAACCATCAAAACGAGTGTTCACTGGCCTCCCTGGAGCACCTGCAAACAGAGCTGCAGGATGTGCAAGCAGTGGCTTCAAAAGGGGCAAGAATCGGCACTGAACACCATCCAGTGAATCATCTTCTTCGGACAGATGGTGGTCATTGCAACGAATAGTCGAACATTTCCACAGCAATCGGCAATGAAGGACATCGATTCCAAACTATGAATGGGGCTTCCAAATCATAGCAATAGAGAGACAGAAGTCCAAACTTCAGGAAGCAAGATACGAGTTACAATTTACAGAATGTCCTCTGTAGTTGGCTGACACTCAAATAACTTTCTTAGAACACATCAAAAACCACACAATCTTTAGATATGGAAATGCTGACATCAAAATCCTTTCACAAATGAATAATCAAGCTAAAAATGGTAGGTAGGTAACACTGTAGGTTATGAAAAAAGGTTTACCTATCCAAGCCAAGGAAGAGGGCAAGAGCGTAAGGCCTACAGAGGACCAATCCATCGAAAATGACTTCGATCGCAATTTTGTTTATCCAGTATCTCTGGCCCCTGCGGAAAAGGGTCCTTCCAAAACGCGGAAATCGTGATTTTTGCGGACCGAGGCTGCAGTGCGAATCTAAGCCCTCAAAGGGTCCTTCTAAAATGCGGAATTTGCGGAAAATGCGAACTGAGGGCTGCAGTACAAAAAAACCCGTAAAGTTCCAAACCAAACTGCCCAAATGTAATCTAACACAACCTAACCTAACCTAACCCAATCAAACCTGACTCAACCCAACCTAACCTAACCTTACCTGCAATTCCATGCAATTCGCTTGTTTCGGGAACCGTCATATCTCCCATTGGTCCGCGTCCACATTTTAGTTTGTCCCAGGGATGGGCAACGTAAATGTTAAAAGGCTAGGGGGAGTAACCTCGGCGAAGGCAAGCCCCCCTGCCCCCCTGTGCCCAATCCTGTCCGCCCTCAAACCAAACCACCCCAGTCAAACCTAGCCTAACCTAACCCAATCAAACCTAACTCAACCCAACCTAACATAACCTAACCCCAGGTTCCACGTGCGGCGGAATTCGCATTTTTCACGAAACACCATACCTATCTCCCATTGGTCCTCGTCTGCATTTTCGTTTGTAGTCCCTGCGGAAAATGCAAAATTGCCAAAATTTTCAAGGCCTAGGCCTACGGCTTCTTTTCACCAGACCTTAGAACAGTGGTTCTTAAACTTTTGAACCCACGGCGCACATCTGGCATCTCTGCAATCACAGGCGGCGCACCTGACAAAAGTACGCTCCCGACGAAGCGTTGCGCGTTCGGGGAGGGGGTGCCCCCCCCTCACAGAAGGGGAAGAAATTTTGAAAAAATGGAACCTCAAATGGTGCCCAGAATGCTCCACTTTTTTCAAAAAACAGCATTTTTTCACACAACTTCCGGGGTGATTCAAAGCCCAACTTTGGCACCTGTTGCAAAATTCTGTTCACTGTTGAGTCGAGTTTCGTATGCACAGCCTTTTTCAATCTCATGACGTATGGCTGGAGAAAAAATGTGGTGGAATTTTGATAATGTGTAGGCCTAGGTACGGCCAAAAAATGCTTAGCCTTAACAGGCAGTCAGTTTTCGCTAAGCATCAATAAAATTCATGCAATTTAAAACGACGGAACTGGAAAACTGGAGTCAATAAACTTGAGAGTATAAAGAGAGAAAAATGGGAGTTGCGATCAACAGACAGAGCCCACATGGGAAGCGACGAATGGAATGCCACGAGTTAAAAATTTCGACGTGTGGAAATTGATGAATGGACGAAGGTGTCAAAGAGAACATGAATGGTCAGCATGCGGCTGAAAAAAGAAAAGATTTGCTTGCGAATGAATGCTGTCAACGTGCATGAATTTGTCGAAAACTATCAAAATTTGCAAATTTTTATTTTGACTTGAACTGAACGTTGACCTCTGAAACAGGAAAAAACTTTGAGATTTTTTCGTCTTGGCGGTGCAGTGCAATTTCCTTCGCGGCGCACCGGTGCGCGGCGCACAGTTTAAGAAACACTGCCTTATACCTCGTTCACATTGGAGAATTAAAAGTCACTTTATCATGAAGTGACTCCTTGCCAAACTATGGTGATCTGCTTCAAGTATATGAGATTGCAGTGATTGCACATGAGGTTTCTCAACAACTGCTTCACACCATATTCAACATGACATTGTTTCAGCAGGCGGAAAACAACCAGAATTATATTTCTTGTTTAGTGAATGAGGCCTGACAATCAATATGTTTTGTTGGTGAGGTAATATTTTTGAAGCAGATTACTGGTTGGCTGGCACACCCCGGCATGCATGGAGCGCGGTTAATTGATATTTTTCTTAAGCATTTTATTTAGGTAGATTCATTTTTGTAAATCAATTACCTGGCTCTGTGCATGTCGGCGATGGTTGGGGCCAGGGGGATAATAATAATAATAATAATAATAATAATAATAATAATAAAATAATAATAATAATAATAATAATAAGTGACTTTCGAGATAAAGTAAATCAGCTGATTGCTTTGTTGTCAAAGTGAGTGATAAAGTGACTTTATGTTTTTGCTGTCCTCATCTGTTTTCCGATCAGTGAACAATGTTTCGGTCTCCAGAATTCAGTTTTCACCTTGATCTTGCCACACATCACCTAAAGTTAGCAGGTGTACGCAAACGTTTTTGACTGCTTTCTTGTATGGTCGCGGCGGAAAAAGATTACCCATTAATGCTTTTAAATGGTCAGTGCTGTTCACCCACACAAGTGGACAAAGGTATCGGCTTGCGTGTGTTGCGGTTTGCGTGTCTTCTGCTCAATTCCGTGGTGATCTTTTTTCAATTGGTTGCTATCCGAGTAATGACGTAACACTTTCTGCGGCCAATGAAATACATGAATGTATGAATGCAAAGCCAGTTTGCGCTCAAAGCAAATGCCGTCCTCTCGCATGTTGTCTTGCCTCCCCACTGGGTTCTGCCGCTTGTCGTTATCAACATGCAAGCAGGAAGGAAATCATCTTGTTGCCAAACCGAAAACCACACACACATGTCCAGCTCAAAGTCCAGCTGGTAGCCCATGCCTCTGCTATATGAGATGCAAAATGGAACGGTTGGTGCAGTCCAACACCCACACAGTGATCTTTCCATTTCTGTCGGTGGATTGGGCCTGTGTTTGTTTGTAATAATTGTCAAAAGCAATGCTATTCCGAGGTATCTCCGCTCCTCCACCTCGCGTTTCTCCAGTCTCTCTTCCACAGACTCTCCCCCACGTTTCCTTGCCGCGCCTGTGGCAAATTGATGGACGATGGACGAAATTGAAAATCGTTCCGCATCAGATGCACCTGTGAGATTTTGTTTTGTTGTCAGCGCTGGAAATGAATTCGGCCGCCAAGAAAGCAAGAAGCGAGGGCCACAGAACATTTGCTTCCAATGCATTGGGTTCGTTTTCCATTTCAAACCCATTTGGCCAGATTTGGCACGCCACAAAATAACGCTGACAGATCCATGCTGCATGATGAGACGTGGTTAATTTGTGAAGGGTCAACTTCCCATTTTTGCTTCGCTTCATTGAAAAGTTTTGAAATGAATGTGTCATGAAATGGATGTGGTCTGTTGTTATGCTCTCGTTATGCTCGCAACTGGAGAATGTGCTGCGATTCGAAAACAAGGCATGGGCAAAGCATTCTGGCCTGCGCAATTCACAGCGCAGTTGAGTTTTATCACTGCAGCGGAACTTGAGAAATAACATGACTCACCGATATCATTCAGAAAGGGGGGAATCCATGGTATAGAGGTCTTTTAGTTTTGCCGACAATTTCTGCCCGTCTCGGGTTTGAAAATTTCGGGGGTCGATTGCCCCACTTTGGGGTGGCCGGGGGCAATTTGCCACCCGAACATTTTCGGTCGGTATTGACGTGGGTAATACGTGGTATGTAGGTCACCAAGTTTTCAGACAATTTCTGCCCGTCTCTTGGGTTGAAAATTTCGAGGGGACTTTGGGGTGGCCGGGGGCAATTTGCCACCCGAACATTTTCGGTCGGAATTGACGTGGGTTTCGTGGTATGTCGGTCACCAAGTTTTCAGACAATTTCTGCCCGTCTCTTGGGTTCAAAATTTCGAGGGGACTTTGGGTGGCCGGGGGCAATTTGCCACCCGAACATTTTCGGTCGGTATTGACGTGGGTAATACGTGGTATGGAGGTCACTAAGGTTTTCAGGCAATTTCTGCCCGTCTCTAGGGTTGAAAATTTCGAGGGGTCAATTGCCCCCTGCCCCACTTTGTGGTGGCCGGGGGAAATTTGCCACCCGAACATTTTCGGAAGCTTTTATTGTTGTAAACACAAGGAAAGAGGTGCGTGAGTTGAAATGGTCCTGCACGGTTGAAGAGCGGCGGATTAGATGCGAGATCCACGTTAGGTTAGGTTCGGAAATACAAGCAAACAAAAAGGAAAAGCAAAAAGGTCAGGTTTGGACAGGTAAGGAAATACAAGAAAACAAAAAAGGAAAAAAGGTTGTCGGTTAGGTTAGAAAATAAAAGCAAACAAAAAAAAAGCAAAAAGCAAAAAAATTTGAGCACCCAGTACTTTGCAACGATCATCCAGGATTGTCCACTTGTGACGCATTCAGGGGCTCTCGATTGTCCCCCCCCTTGTTCTCAGAATAAAAACTGGGGTTCTAGATTGTTCCCGGATCTGGATTGCCCCCCCCCCTCCGTTAACTTCGTTTACCCACAAATTCTGATGTGACCCCTTATGGTCCTAAAAGGGCGGTACTGTCCCGTGAGGTCAAATAAGGCAGGCTTGTTTCAGTCGATCCCTCAGTGTTCCATGGGGCACTTAAGATCCCGTGAGGTCAAACATCAGGATTTTTTGATGTGGTCCCTCAAGGTCTCAGGATCCGATTGGGCCCTTAAGGTCTCGTTAGGTCAAATAAAGCATGTTGATGTAAGGCCAGGTCCCATTTGGGTCCTTAAGATCCTGTGACGTAAAATATGCATTTTTACGTGGTCCCTTCAAGGCCCCAGAAGAGCCATTAAAGTCCCGGAGGTCAAATAAGGCATTTTGGGTGTGGTCCGTACGGCCACACAAGGCCCCTTAGAGTCCCGTCACGTCAAATAAAGCATTTTGAATGGTCCATGCACACGGTCTCGTGAGGGCCCTTAAGGTCATACGAGGTCAAAAGAGCATTTCGGATATGGCCGGTCCCTCCGGCCCATGAGGCCCCAGACTACCACCAGGTCAAATAAAGCATTTTATGTGGTCCCTAAAGGTTCCACAAATTCACAGCAAAGCATTTTCATGTGGTCCCATACGCTCCCAGAGGAGTCCCATCTGATGTGACACTTTTGATGTGGTTGCGCAAGGTCGCATTGGGTCCCATAGCTTTTCAAAGGGCCCATAGGGTCCTCGGTGTTAGGAGGTCCCGCGACGTCAAATAACGCATTTTTGCTCTGGTTCCAGATGGGCCATATTTTTTGTCTCATCCTGTGGTCCCATGAGGTCAAAAAAGCATGTGTGTGGTCCCACTTTTCATGGAGGTGATTGAGACATCGGACATTATTTCCTTCAGTGTAGACGTGTGGAGTCAACTGAACGGTGATTCCATCTGTTTACGCAAGCAGGGAAGACTGTGTATGCCAGCATTTGATTGCCAACCACAGGAACGGGGTCAAAGATTTTGTCTGGCAATTCATGTGGCCGATGAGGCCGCAAATCAAACCTGTCAGCATTGCCAATTCGGCATTGCATTGCGGTCTGTGGAGCGAGCAACAAACTGTGTTCCATCTCCATGCTCCGAAATGAACAAAAGCAGGCGGTCGGGGCAGGCAACAACAGACACAGAGCCGCCAACAGGTGCGTTTCTCACATGTCATCAAACCAAGAGAAGCTTCATCATTTATTTTTTCCTGTGGCTGCATTGGCACTGCGCGAAGCAGAAAACCGATTGCTCATCTGGCGAGTGGCGAGGGATGGTTTCAATGTGAAATTTGGAGTGAGTGACACAGCTGAGCACGCTCTCATTTTGAACACAGCAATTGGTGGGAGAGGCCAATTCAAGGTTGATATCAACTGCAGTCCGAACATAAACAATGATTTTACCAAACAGCTCAAGTGCTCACGACTCACGGCAGAGCAGGCGGAGTCCGTCCATCTCTGCTGCAAAAAGCTAAAAACATCAATTCCAGACACACACACCAATGATTGCAGCAATTGGCCAGAAAGCAACGCGTCATTGTCCGGCATGAAGCCAACTGAAAAAGGAACACCACGGAATGCAGCAGAAGAAACGCAAACCGCAACACACGCAAGCCTATACCTTTGTCCACTTGTGTGGGTGAACAGCACTGACCATTTAAAAGCATTAATGGGTAATCTTTTTCCGCCGCGACCATACATAATTTCTTTAACCTAGCGAGAATAAGTTTTGCTGCTAAGATTCAAGATGGAAGATTTAAGGTAGATGGAAGATTTAAGGTTGGAGTGCTGGCATGGCTTTGTCCAATTTGGTCGTTATTGTGACTTTGGAACACACAATGCGCATCCTGCAAGAGTATGCTGTTGCAGGCCTTCAGTTTCGCTCAAGAACAGCTTGGCTGAAGGCAAGACACTGTAGGCGAAAGCCAGAGTACATGCGGAGCCTTGCAGTTTCATTTCTCGGTGTACGAAGGAAAATTTGTGCCAGACACGCTCATCCTTGTGGGTGTTGCTGGCCGACACTAGATGGGTGTTGCACCAAAGATGGGTGATGATGAATGGAAAATGAATTTCCGGATGCCGAGGGAAGTGTTCCGAGGACTTTGTGCTTGCATTAGGGCTGTGCGAATCGGCATTCGAATCAAATCCGTGTTGTTCGAATCCTCTCGAATCGAATCCCGAAACTTCGAATCTCGAATCATCTTCGAATCTCACTTTTCCTTCGAATCGAAGCGAATCTTCAAATCGAATCGCACAGCCCTAGCTTGCATTGGCTGGATTCTTACAGAAAAAGGACACGAATTTTCGATTTGCAGTCCCAGTTAGCAATCGCTCCAATTTTGTTGTTAGGTATATGGCCAAATTGGATATGTATACTGGTTGAGCAGTTCCTCAATGTATTGAACAGTCGCCAACCTGTTTGGAGTGGGGAAATCCACCACTGGAGAATTGTGCACCGTTTCTGTGAAGCTGTGTTGTCCAGGTTTCGCCCAACCAAAATTGGCTTTCCTTCCAGCCTAGAAGTATCCAGCGTGCGATTCAAGGCTTCAAAGCAATGGGGTTTCCACAGTGCATTTTTTTTACTGCATGGGCTCAAGATTTTAAACCAACATTTTTTTGGCTCAGCCGGTGAGCTAGCCAGACAATCATGGAGATTTAAAGGCGGGATACAAACTGAACCACGATACCTTTTATTTACCTGTTTCCAGGCGTTTTGCAAGGTACCATGGGAGCTAGAGTTGATTGTGCCTGGCCTGGGAGAAAGACTAGAAAGGAGGTTAAGTGGTTCCAGTGAAAAATGCTGCGATGGAAAAATGAATGCCTGTCAATGTTTTTGGACAGAGCAGGAGGAACAAATGACAAAAATCTCCCGCTCTGGTCATTTGCTCACAGCATAAATAATCATCTTTTGGGCTGGGTTATCGCCATTACACCTCCTTCATCATTCATTCAGTGTCATTCAGTGTCATTAAAAAAAAAAAAAAACATCTGACAATTCGTCAGACATCCCTTGCCAGTTTTTTTTTTTTTTTTTATGTTGGGGGCCACAGGCAGTAAAAGCCATTGGACGTGGTAAACCCCGGTCAGACATGCATCATTTTTTTGCCTCGACAATTACCACAACAACAATCAAGTTGTCGTGTTCTTTCACCGAGGCAGCATGTATCTTTTTGTGTTGAGATAAGACGCCGTCGCGATCGGCAGTAAAAAAGAAAACATGGTTTCAAGTGCAAACCATCGGTGCAGAGAGATTGCGGTACAGTTTTAGAAACCCATGGTGGGTATTGTCAAGAAATGTGGCCAGAAAAATAAAAATAAAAGAACAACACGAACCAGGTCAGGCGACGTGAAGATTCCAGCATGGCATAGTCCAGATGGTGACAGTTTGAGAGCAGGCTCGGTTGAATAGATAACACAACAACAAGTAATCAATTTGGTCACAAATTTATCAATTTCGGTAGGTACCTCAATTTTTAGAGCATGAAAACATGGAAAAAAGAAGGAAAAGGCACAATTAGCATAATATCTCCAAGGAAACGAAATGGGGGCATGATCCAAGTAACCTATATACCTACCTAGGCCTACCTACAACCTAGTACCTACCTACTAGGGCGATAAACTGAGTTTTGGCTTTATGGCAGATAAAAAACTGGCCTCTGATAGGTTTAGCATGTCATGAGAAATTCCAAGTTTGTTCCAGAGAAACACGTAGTTGTTTAGGAAAGAAAACCTAGAGACATTTTTGGAAAGGGAAGGTGGGATAAATGAAACGAGGTCACTGGCCCTCGTCGACCCTGTGTTTTTGACCAGGGTGCAACAGCATCCTGCCCATCCTCCCTCACCACGGACACATTTTCGAAAAATTGAAACACCCCTGAGCTTTCTCCTCTTAGCAAGGGATTCCCAGCCCAGCTCTTCCCTGAGCAATGTCACACTGGAGTGAAAGGAGAAGTCCCCAGAAACAAACCTCACTGCCCTGCGCTGGACAGCTTCAAGTGCATCAATGTGGCACTGAAGATGAGGATCCCAGGTCGTTGTTGAATATTCCAAGATGGAGTGAACCAATGAGAAGTAGAGTATTTCCTTTACCTTTCTGGAGGCGTGGGAATAGTGTCGTATAAGAAATTTTAGTTGATTAGATGCCCGTTTTACCATCTGACTTATATGAGGTCCCCAGTTCAGGGCAGGATTGAAATGAATGCCAAGGTATTTGATATTGTCTGGGCGAGACAACACAGAGGGACGAATGAAATAATCTGAGATGGAAGGATGTGTAGATGAAGCAAATGACATGACAGATGTCTTTGCGATATTGACACTCATTTGATTCTCATCACACCATTTGACTATGGAATCTAGGTCATCCTGAAGGGCTTTGGAATCATCTGGAGACCTGATAACTCTGTAGAGGACTATATCATCTGCAAACAACCTGATGTTGGAGATGATATTATCTGCAATGTCATTAATATAAATGAGAAAGAGGAGAGGGCCACACACTGAGCCTTGAGGAATGCCACTAGTGAGTGGGTGGGCCTCTGACAGATCGTTGCAAACGAGAACCTGGAACTGCCTGTCAGAGATAAAATTTGAGAGCCACAGGAAAAGATTTTCAGGAATTCTCAGTCTAGATAGCTTTGAGAGAAGAATAGGAATTGAGACTTTGTCAAATGCCTTAACCAGGTCAATGAAAATTGCATCAGACTGACTGAGTGACTGGACTCTCCGAGAGCAGTGGTGACGTCATGCACAAAACTGGTCAGTTGGGATTCGCAAGAGAACTTGCTGCGGAAACCGTGCTGATGATGAGAGAAGAATTTTTGACCCTCGAGCAACCTATATAAATAGCCGGCTACCATCTTTTCCATAAGTTTAGCTGAAGAGCTGATAAGACTTATTGGTCGGAAGGAGGTTGTGGAAAGAGGCTGGCCACCTTTAGCAAGTGGTATCACGATACTCATTTTCCAATCAGTTGGGATTACATTTTGGGCCAAGGATACTGAGAAGAGCACAAAAAGGAAAGTTTTTAGTTTGTCGCAGTGGTTTTTAAGGAATGCCATAGGTATGGAATCAATGACATTGAAAGTGGAGTTCTTTGATGTTTTGATCGCTTTAACCACCGCTTCCAGGGAAATCAAATCAGCATCACGGAGAAAAGCTTGAACTCGGTTGTGGGTGACAGTGGAGGCAGCAGGAATTTTTGGGTTGAGATAGCTCTTCAGAGCCAAAACACTCCCCTTGACATTAGCCAATAATCTGAAAGACTGAAACAGGAAAAAAAGAAAGAGAAAAAAGGATGAAGGAAGGAAGCCAAGCAACTTCAAAAGAGGCTGCAGCTTTGAAAAAAGAAGAAGAAAAAATTCCCTTGTGGCCACTCCAATTCCAAATTCCAATTTTCAATGCCGAAATTGCGTCGGCTGGAGCTGAAACAGAACAAAACAAAAATGAAAATTGGGCCGACAGATTGAAAAACCCATTTGTTTGAATGTTGAATCAGAGAGTTATTTCAATTGTCGGTCCTGAACTGCTGCAACATGGAATTGTCATTATTTTTCGATTTTTTGCATTTTTACTGCCCTCACCTCAAAAACAATTCAGGCGCCCGTCAATGCAAAATTTCCCGGAAGTTGAATGCGGAAATTGCAAAAAACGTTGATCTCTCGACTTTTTTTTTTTTTTTTCTATTTTTGGGGGTTCCATGATTTATTAATTAAGACCCCATTCTCATTTTTTATTGTTTTTTTTTTGTATCAATATTTTTTGGCAAGATTTTTGCAATGCAAAGATGACAAACAATATTTTACATGTTATTCATGAAAAGGGTAACTACCAAACTTACAGCCATGTTGTTGACACCATTGCAGCACTCTTCGACCAGTCGTTGAACATGATGCGGTCAGCCACAAAAATGGTAAAACCCAAAATTGGGTGAATCACAAGCACAGGAAAGTGCCATAAGCAACGGAGCAACATAAAGCAATTATTATGATTCATTACCCTAAAAGAAATGGTGAGGATGTGTTGCAAGTGACAACAACACAACCACAAGTTTGGTAGAAAAAGAAACGGAATAACCATTAGACTCAGAAAAAAACAAACAGAAACCACAGATGTAGGCTTCCAAAGAGGCCTACCTATCCCAAATGAATATTACCTAAACAATTAAATGGCAAACAATTTTAACTATGGATTCAAATGATTGGTTGAATAAATTGTGTGAGAAAAAGTTTCACCAAACGTAGGTACCATTTTTATTTTATCAATCCATTCCAATCCTTTCAGATTTTGAAGAAATTTTAATCACACAACCACCATTGCTTTTTATCAAAGGATTGATAAAAAGCAATTTTTCATCAAAAGATTGATAAAAAGCAATCATTCCAATCATTTTGCATGGCCTGGTGCGGCAGTGACCAGGGATGATAGGGCAAAGCTAGAGTTACCCCGGTCATTGCTACACCACAATGTGAAACGACAACACTGTGCTTTATGAACTCACCACCCTCATGGGTGAACCCAACTGAACACTAATTGTATGTATTTAAACAAACGTTAAAAGGAGAAGAACGTCCTCATGATGTAATCTACATCAAACTGGTACAACCATTTTCCAGCAGATTTCTTAAAGACCCAGGGACTTAGCTCAGACTTGATTTCTCTTGGTAAAGTGTTCCAAAGGAAAGGAAATCTATATGCAGGTATCATTTTGCCATATGATGTAAGTGGGCAAGGCAAACAAAGATTCAAAGAATCACTGCTCCTCAGACATCTGTCCGGTGCATAGAACTTTAGCTCCAAGCCCGGAACATACGATCTTTGTCTTAAACACTTAAATGCCATTATCAACTGTCTGTGCACAATTACGTGATACAAAGATGGTATGCCAGAGCAAGCATGCAGATCTGCAGATGGAAAATCCCAATTTACCTTTATAATTATTCTTATTAGTCTCTTCTGCTTGGAATACAATGGTGCAATTGCACTTTTGAAGGTGGAGCCCCAGGATTCCATGGCAAAAATTAATTTGGAGTGCACCAAGGCAAAATACAGTTGAACTAAAGCATGTATTGGCATAAATCTAGCTAAACCAGAAAACATATAAATTGATGAGTTTAGAAATTTGATCAAAAAATCGAAATGTTTCTTCCACGTCATTCCCTTATCAAGGTGGACGCCAAGAAGCTTAACTGAATCAACCAACATAATTTGGCTGCCCCCTACGATAAGATTAGGGACATGGTGCTGAAGAGCTATGCTACGTTTAGGCCGAAAGACAATTGAATGGGTTTTTTCCACATTTAATTTTAATTTATTGCAGATGAGCCATCTATGAATCAAATCCAAGGCGGAGAGAAGACTGCACTCAACTGATGTGGCAACCTCTCCCGCACATAAAACCGTGACATCATCTGCGTATGCAAAGACTTCAATGCAGCTTATCATACAAAGCCGAACTAATAGGTCATTAATGTAGACCAAAAATAACAACGGCCCTAATATGGAACCTTGAGGTACCCCAGTCTGACACATAATCTTGTCAGACACAGCATCCTCAATTTGAACTGCCTGCTGCCTACCTCTCAAATAACTTGTGAGAAGGGTGTGTGGCAAACCCCTCACCCCATAGGCCCAAAGCTTATCTAATAAGATATCATGGTCGACTGTATCGAATGCCTTTGATAAGTCCAACATTGTCCCCCCCACCAAACCATTCTGATCAAGATTATGGCTAATAAGGTTCGTCATAGCAATAATGGCCTGCCCACAAGATTTGCCCTGCCTAAAACCATACTGAGAAGGACTGATTACATGTTGTTTGTCAAAAAAGTTCATCAAACGTGTGTGCAATAATCTCTCAAAAACCTTACTTACATTAGATAACAAACTAATTGGTCTATAATTTGTGGTGTCACTTCTTGCACCAGATTTATAAATTGGTATAATTTTTGCCGCCTTCCACAGGTCAGGATATACCCCAGTAATTGCAATTGTGTTGAACAAATGGCAAAGGAAAGTGCTGATATAGGGTGAACAGCACTTCAATTCATCATAAGAAAATGAATCCAATCCAAAAGCTTTTGAGGAAGGAAAAGAGATTATGGCCTTCCTTACCTCATCAACAGTGAATGGCTCTAACACAAAACACCCTTGAATGGAAGTGCAAGGTGTTGCATAGCGGTCATGTGTATGGTTATCATGCATTGACTCTCGAATGCTATCAATTGCATGCACAAAAGCCTTATTCATACAATGGGCAATGTCATTTGGCTTGTCAAATACCTGGCCACTAATACCATCCTTTATTTGAGAAATTTTTGAAGTAGGACGATTCCTGTCCATAGCTTGGTTAAAGATTTTCCATGTTTTTTTGGGATTCCCACTTGACAAATTGAGGGCTGCTGAGTAATAATTGGCCTTTGCCAGGCGAAGTGCTCTTGTAACACTATTTCGACATTGTCTATACTCATTGTGCAAACGAAGATTATCAACATCACGTTTATGCAAGTAGAACAATAAATCTTTATTCTTAATCAATTTTAACAGATCCTTGTTGATCCAAGGCTTGATTGGGACTCCATACTTGTCCTTATTCCGCCTACGGACCATGCATTTCCGCTTACAAGTTAACAAAGTTTCCTGGAACCAGGATGCTAACTCTGATGGATTGTTAAGGACAGGAATATTGTCCCAATCAACCCCGGCTATTTCCAATGCCAGTTTAGTTAAGTTACAGTGAGACTGAAAATTGTTTTCGTTGACCCCAATATTCCCTTTTGTGCATGATCTAGTGCCCCAAAATGATGCAAAAACTGCAAAATGATCAGTTATGTCTAAACATACAGAGCCAGACCTAATGCTATCAAGAGAATGGACAATAGACTCATTCACAACAATGTGGTCAATTAAGGTTGAGCTGGAGCTTGTCACCCTGGTGGGACTGTCAATGAGATTGGTCATACTATAAGATGACAATAAATTTTTATAGCGTCCCACAACGGGGCTTCCCCCATCCAACCAATTGATGTTCATATCACCAGCAAACAAGCATGGCAAGCAATGTTCCGAACAAAAATCAAAGACATCCTCCAAAAGCTCCAAAAATGGGCCAGCAGGAGCTGATGGTGACCTATAGACTCCCCCAATCAGGAGTTCCCTTGGCATGTTTCTAAGTGTACTGTCTGCAAATGCACTCCTTTCTTGAAAAATGACCCTAACCCAGATGGCCTCAACCCAAGGAGCACCAATATCCAGGTTGGGTAGTCGGGCCGCTGAGTAAAACACCTCCCTGTTAACATAAATGATTACCCCACCATGCCTAGAGTTTGGTCTTGTTTCACAGAAGCTTTCGTACTGGTCTATAAAGAAAAACTTGACTAGCAATGGATCTGATAACTGGACCCTGTCAAAACAATAATGTCAGGCTTACAAAGTAAAGTATCCAAAACACAAAGTAGTTGATCAAAATTTTTAGCAATGCTTCTAATATTGAAATTCAACACATTAAAGTGACCATGGTTAATCAAAGACTGGTAGTCATACACACTAATATTGTCAACTGAATCTGTCGCCATTGAATCTGGCATCCCACAAGTAGGGACAAATGAAAACAAAGATAGCCATAAACTACATCAAGGCGAGAGATGCCTCGCTTTCGATCTTGTTCACTGTTGACCCTTCTTCCTTTTTCAGAAAAATGGTCCCATTCTTTGTCCACAGGAATTTATATCCCAGTGCTTTCTTTTTCTGTAGAGCCAAGCTAAATAACCTTCTCTTGAATGGACTGAGATGCTCACCAATGAACACAGACTGATCACCTTCCTGACCATCGAGATCTCCAACAACAAGCCTCTTTTTCTTAGCTGCCATGATGATCTGATCTTTGGTCTTACGGCGGATTAATCTGACAACTATTGGCGGACGCGTCACACCAAGTGATCGTGTCGGAATCCGATGAGCAACGCTGATATCATTGGCTGTGATGTCCAATTGCAGGGCTTTGAAGACTGACAGAGCAATCAGCTCAGCGTTTTCTCCAGTCTTTTGTGGGATGCCCCGGATTTCGACGTCGTCCCTGTACAGATAATCTTCAGCTGACTCAACTCTGCCACGTATATCTTTAACCTCCAGCTTCAAATTACGGAAATCCTCTAGAAAGTGCCTATTATCTTGCTTGATAGAGCCAATTTCACTGAGAACGACATCCACCTTCTTGTTAAAACAGTCAAATTGCGAGGCAAGGAAAGAAATCGAGTCACTGTAATCACCGGATAATGCCCTAGTGCTCGAGTTGGCACCATCCAATTGGCTGAGACATGACGGAGCCTTAGACGAAATCCTGGACTTTGATGCTGAGGGCAGTGAGCATGATTCACCATCTGGAATCTGGGAAAACCCGTGCCCACGATCCAGCGAATCAGATCCGGACTTGGCAATAGACTTGGCTCGGGTGGTGATGACATGACAGTCCCTGCAGAACCAAGCAAGACCTTCCGTGTTACTATATTCCTTGTATCTCTCATCTGATAGTCCTGTGCACCGTTTATGACACCAGAGGTTGCACCCAGAGCACAACATGGAGGCTCCTTTTTTTTTTTTTTTTTTCTCACTAACATTCTGACCAGCAAATAAACTTCGGGCTGGCTGGCATGTTTACATCAGTTGGTGATGTCTCAATCATCGTTCCACTCTTTCGTCTCTCGCCATCCTGTATGCTCCATTTACCGTAGATTCCCTCGCTGAATTTTCCGATGTGCAAAAGAGTTGTTATTTGCACTCAGGTGGCCCTCAGACAAACTCTCCTGATTCGCACCTCTCTGTCCTTCAATTGAACTGCCGCAGCGTTCGCAACAAATCCCAGGAGCTCATGACACTTCTCGAAATGCACGATCCTGACATTATAGTTCTCACCGAAACTTGGCTTGATGATAGCATTGGTACTCATGAATTCCTTCCATCTTATTTCACAGCTTACCGTAGGGATCGCTGCAAATTTGGTGGCGGTGTCTTAGTTGGTATTCGGTCTTCACTCAATTCTTCGCTTGTCTTTCTAAGCTCCTCTCAGGAATTTCTCATCTGCTCTGTTGTTCTAAAGTCATTAGGTAACAAACCATTTCACATTATTGGTGGTTACCGTCCTCCAGATTCTTCTTCTGAAATATTTCAGGAAATTTCTTCGCAACTGTTCAATCTTGGGCTTGCTGCGGATTTGGGAGATCCTCTGCTCATTGTTGGTGATTTCAATCTTCCTGGTGTGAACTGGGACACTCTCTCCCTTGTACCAAATTGTTGTTATGGTATCTCTGTCAACCGAGCTGCCATCGAACTCTGCTTTGATTTTGGCCTTGCGCAGACGGTCAAGGTTCCTACTAGACCAGCTTCAAATTCCATCTTGGATATTTTTCTATTGCGTCCGATCCACATTCTAAACACAATCTCTGTCGAAACGGGGATAAGTGATCACATGGCAGTTCTGCTTACTTTATCCCTGTCAGTTTCAACACCAGCATCAGAGCCTCCTGTTTTGATCAGAGACTTCTCACGAATCAACAGTGTTGGCTTTTCTGACTTCTTACTGGGTTCTTTTCCCTCTTTTCGAGAGAGTTATCTGTGCTCATCCATAAACACGCTTTGGTGTGATTTTGAGTCTATTATTCAACATGGCATCAGTCAATTTGTGCCTGCTCGCATCAAAAGGCCCCAAATCGGATCCATGTCTTTTAAATACCCGCCGCATATTCGCTCTCTGTCTCGCCAATGCAAACAATACTACAAATTTCGTCATTATTCTGATCTTCATGCCAGAACCTATGATCGTCTCTGTTCTGACCTCATAGCAGCAAAATTGGACCATGAAAATCATCTCCTGTCTCGTCTATCTCTCAGGCCAGGTATCATCAACTCAAATGCCCGCAGTTCCTTGCAACATGCTTGGAAACAGGTAAATAATAGGTACCGTGGTTCAGTCTGTGTCCCATCTCTGAAATTCCATGATGGCTTGGCCGTTACACCATCTGAAAAGGCTGAAGCACTTGCTCAACAGTTTTCGTCTTCATATTCTGCTTCCACTTTCCAAGCTTCATCCATACCAGCAGCATCCAAAGCTTCTGAGGTGCGTCTTGATTTCTCAATAACCTTTTCTTCAATTGCTTGGCCATCAGGAAATCTAAATCTTCCTCTTCTGGCCCTGATGGAATTCCTGGGTCTCTTCTGAAATCCTTCCCACACGAATTTTCTGCTTATCTGTATCTTCTCTTCAAAAGTCCTTTTCCTGTAGTGAGCTACCCGATGCTTGGAAGTCAGGGAGAATTACACCTCTTTTCAAAAAGGGTGATCCTTCACTGCCAGCTAATTACCGGCCTATCAGTTTGACTTCTTGTGTGTGTAAGCTGATGGAGAAGCTGATCTCTGACTACATTAGACAGTTTCTTCATTCCACTGATTCCATCTCCCCTTTTCAGTTTGGTTTTCGTCCTGGCTGGTCTTGTGAGCTTGCCCTCGCAAAGTTCACTCATGAAGTTGCGTCTTCTATTGACAAGGGTGCTGATGTCGATGCACTTTTTCTGGACTTTAAAACTGCCTTCGATTTGTTGTTCCACACAAAGCTCTAATGTTTAAATTGCATCATCTGGGCCTGCCTATCACAATTGTCTCTTGGATCAACAGTGGAGGCAGCAGGAATTTTTGGGTTGAGATAGCTCTTCAGAGCCAAAACACTCCCCTTGACATTAGCCAAT
This sequence comes from Sinentomon sp. SZTP_YWyxl, assembly GCA_030068105.1. Lineage (NCBI taxonomy): Eukaryota > Metazoa > Arthropoda > Protura > Sinentomata > Sinentomidae > Sinentomon > Sinentomon sp. SZTP_YWyxl. Next base: position 24,697 of record JASGXE010007142.1, read on the forward strand.
AATCTGAAAGACTGAAACAGGAAAAAAAGAAAGAGAAAAAAGGATGAAGGAAGGAAGCCAAGCAACTTCAAAAGAGGCTGCAGCTTTGAAAAAAGAAGAAAAAATTCCCTTGTGGCCACTCCAATTCCAAATTCCAATTTTCAATGCCGAAATTGCGTCGGCTGGAGCTGAAACAGAACAAAACAAAAATGAAAATTGGGCCGACAGATTGAAAAACCCATTTGTTTGAATGTTGAATCAGAGAGTTATTTCAATTGTCGGTCCTGAACTGCTGCAACATGGAATTGTCATTATTTTTCGATTTTTTGCATTTTTACTGCCCTCACCTCAAAAACAATTCAGGCGCCCGTCAATGCAAATTTTCCCGGAAGTTGAATGCGGAAATTGCAAAAAACGTTGATCTCTCGACTTTTTTTTTTTTTTTTTCTATTTTTGGGGGTTCCATGATTTATTAATTAAGACCCCATTCTCATTTTTTATTGTTTTTTTTTTTTTGTATCAATATTTTTTTTTTGCAAGATTTTTGCAATGCAAAGATGACAAACAATATTTTACATGTTATTCATGAAAAGGGTAACTACCAAACTTACAGCCATGTTGTTGACACCATTGCAGCACTCTTCGACCAGTCGTTGTACATGATGCGGTCAGCCACAAAAATGGTAAAACCCAGCAATGGGTGAATCACAAGCACAGGAAAGTGCCATAAGCAACGGAGCAACATAAAGCAATTATTATGATTCATTACCCTAAAAGAAATGGTGAGGATGTGTTGCAAGTGACAACAACACAACCACAAGTTTGGTAGAAAAAGAAAAGGAATAACCATTAGACTCAGAAAAAAACAAACAGCAAGCACAGAAGTAGGTTTCCAAAGAGGCCTACCTATCCCTAATGAATATTACCTAAACAATTAAATGGCAAACAATTTTAACTATGGATTCAAATGATTGGTTGAATAAATTGTGTGAGAAAAAGTTACACCAAACGTAGGTACCATTTTTTATTTTTCAATCCATTCCAATCCTTTCAGATTTTGAAGAAATTTTAATCACACAACCACCATTGCTTTTTATCAAAGGATTGATAAAAAGCAATCATTCCAATCATTTTGCATGGCCTGGTGCGGCAGTGACCAGGGATGATAGGGCAAAGCTAGAGTTACCCCGGTCATTGCTACACCACAATGTGAAACGACAACACTGTGCTTTATGAACTCACCACCCTCATGGTGAACCCAACTGAACACTAATTGTATGTATTTAAACAAACGTTAAAAGGAGAAGAACGTCCTCATGATAATCTACATCAAACTGGTACAACCATTTTCCAGCAGATTTCTTAAAGACCCAGGGACTTAGCTCAGACTTGATTTCTCTTGGTAAAGTTCCAAAGGAAAGGAAATCTATATGCAGGTATCATTTTGCCATATGATGTAAGTGGGCAAGGCAAACAAAGATTCAAAGAATCACTGCTCCTCAGACATCTGTCCGGTGCATAGAGCTCCAAGCCGGAACATACGATCTTTGTCTTAAACACTTAAATGCCATTATCAACTGTCTGTGCACAATTACGTGATACAAAGATGGTATGCCAGAGCAAGCATGCAGATCTGCAGATGGAAAATCCCATTTACCTTTATAATTATTCTTATTAGTCTCTTCTGCTTGGAATACAATGGTGCAATTGCACTTTTGAAGGTGGAGCCCCAGGATTCCATGGCAAAAATTAATTTGGTGCACCAAGGCAAAACAGTTGAACTAAAGCATGTATTGGCATAAATCTAGCTAAACCAGAAAACATATAAATTGATGAGTTTAGAAATTTGATCAAAAAATCGAAATGTTTCTTCCACGTCATTCCCTTATCAAGGTGGACGCCAAGAAGCTTAACTGAATCAACCAACATAATTTGGCTGCCCCCTATGATAAGATTAGGGACATGGTGCTGAAGAGCTATGCTACGTTTAGGCCGAAAGACAATTGAATGGGTTTTTTCCACATTTAATTTTAATTTATTGCAGATGAGCCATCTATGAATCAAATCCAAGGCGGAGAGAAGACTGCACTCAACTGATGTGGCAACCTCTCCCGCACATATAAACCGTGACATCATCTGCGTATGCAAAGACTTCAATGCAGCTTATCATACAAAGCCGAACTAATAGGTCATTAATGTAGACCAAAATAACAACGGCCCTAATATGGAACCTTGAGGTACCCCAGTCTGACACATAATCTTGTCAGACACAGCATCCTCAATTTGAACTGCCTGCTGCCTACCTCTCAAATAACTTGTGAGAAGGGTGTGTGGCAAACCCCCTCACCATAGGACCAAAGCTTATCTAATAAGATATCATGGTCGACTGTATCGAATGCCTTTGATAAGTCCAACATTGTCCCCCCCACCAAACCATTCTGATCAAGATTATGGCTAATAAGGTTCGTCATAGCAATAATGGCCTGCCCACAAGATTTGCCCTGCCTAAAACCATACTGAGAAGGACTGATTACATGTTGTTTGTCAAAAAAGTTCATCAAACGTGTGTGCAATAATCTCTCAAAAACCTTACTTACATTAGATAACAAACTAATTGGTCTATAATTTGTGGTGTCACTTCTTGCACCAGATTTATAAATTGGTATAATTTTTGCCGCCTTCCACAGGTCAGGATATACCCCAGTAATTGCAATTGTGTTGAACAAATGGCAAAGGAAAGTGCTGATATAGGGTGAACAGCACTTCAATTCATCATAAGAAAATGAATCCAATCCAAAAGCTTTTGAGGAAGGAAAAGAGATTATGGCCTTCCTTACCTCATCAACAGTGAATGGCTCTAACACAAAACACCCTTGAATGGAAGTGCAAGGTGTTGCATAGCGGTCATGTGTATGGTTATCAGGCATTGACTCTCGAATGCTATCAATTGCATGCACAAAAGCCTTATTCATACAATGGGCAATGTCATTTGGCTTGTCAAATACCTGGCCACTAATACCATCCTTTATTTGAGAAATTTTTGAAGTAGGACGATTCCTGTCCATAGCTTGGTTAAAGATTTTCCATGTTTTTTTGGGATTCCCACTTGACAATTGAGGGCTGCTGAGTAATAATTGGCCTTTGCCAGGCGAAGTGCTCTTGTAACACTATTTCGACATTGTCTATACTCATTGTGCAAACGAAGATTATCAACATCACGTTTATGCAAGTAGAACAATAAATCTTTATTCTTAATCAATTTTACAGATCCTTGTTGATCCAAGGCTTGATTGGGACTCCATACTTGTCCTTATTCCGCCTACGGACCATGCATTTCCGCTTACAAGTTAACAAAGTTTCCTGGACCAGGATGCTAACTCTGATGATTGTTAAGGACAGGAATATTGTCCCAATCAACCCCGGCTATTTCCAATGCCAGTTTAGTTAAGTTACAGTGAGACTGAAAATTGTTTTCGTTGACCCCAATATTCCCTTTTGTGCATGATCTAGTGCCCCAAAATGATGCAAAAACTGCAAAATGATCAGTTATGTCTAAACATACAGAGCCAGACCTAATGCTATCAAGAGAATGGACAATAGACTCATTCACAACAATGTGGTCAATTAAGGTTGAGCTGGAGCTTGTCACCCTGGTGGGACTGTCAATGAGATTGGTCATACTATAAGATGACAATAAATTTTTATAGCGTCCCACAACGGGGCTTCCCCCATCCAACCAATTGATGTTCATATCACCAGCAAACAAGCATGGCAAGCAATGTTCCGAACAAAAATCAAAGACATCCTCCAAAAGCTCCAAAAATGGGCCAGCAGGAGCTGATGGTGACCTATAGACTCCCCCAATCAGGAGTTCCCTTGGCATGTTTCTAAGTGTACTGTCTGCAAATGCACTCCTTTCTTGAAAAATGACCCTAACCCAGATGGCCTCAACCCAAGGAGCACCAATATCCAGGTTGGGTAGTCGGGCCTGAGTAAAACACCTCCCTGTTAACATAAATGATTACCCCACCATGCCTAGAGTTTGGTCTTGTTTCACAGAAGCTTTCGTACTGGTCTATAAAGAAAAACTTGACTAGCAATGGATCTGATAACTGGACCCTGTCAAAACAATAATGTCAGGCTTACAAAGTAAAGTATCCAAAACACAAAGTAGTTGATCAAAATTTTTAGCAATGCTTCTAATATTGAAATTCAACACATTAAAGTGACCATGGTTAATCAAAGACTGGTAGTCATACACACTAATATTGTCAACTGAATCTGTCGCCATTGAATCTGGCATCCCACAAGTAGGGACAAATGAAAACAAAGATAGCCATAAACTACATCAAGGCGAGAGATGCCTCGCTTTCGATCTTGTTCACTGTTGACCCTTCTTCCTTTTCAGAAAAATGGTCCCATTCTTTGTCCACAGGAATTTATATCCCAGTGCTTTCTTTTCTGTAGAGCCAAGCTAAATAACCTTCTCTTGAATGGACTGAGATGCTCACCAATGAACACAGACTGATCACCTTCCTGACCATCGAGATCTCCAACAACAAGCCTCTTTTTCTTAGCTGCCATGATGATCTGATCTTTGGTCTTACGGCGGATTAATCTGACAACTATTGGCGGACGCGTCACACCAAGTGATCGTGTCGGAATCCGATGAGCAACGCTGATATCATTGCTTGATGTCCAATTGCAGGGCTTTGAAGACTGACATTATTGTTTTGACGGGTCCAGTTATCGATCCATTGCTAGTCAAGTTTTTCTTTATAGACCAGTACTAAAGCTTCTGTAAACAAGACCAAACTCTAGGCATGTGTTAATCATTTATGTTAACAGGGAGGTGTTTTACTCAGCGGCCGACTACCCAACCTGGATATTGGTGCTCCTTGGGTTGAGGCCATCTGGGTTAGGGTCATTTTTCAAGAAAGGAGTGCATTTGCAGACAGTACACTTAGAACATGCCAAGGGAACTCCTGATTGGGGGAGTCTATAGGTCACCATCAGCTCCTGCTGGCCCATTTTTGGAGCTTTTGGAGGATGTCTTTGATTTTTGTTCGGAACATTGCTTGCCATGCTTGTTTGCTGGTGATATGAACATCAATTGGTTGGATGGGGGAAGCCCCGTTGTGGGACGCTATAAAAATTTATTGTCATCTTATAGTATGACCAATCTCATTGACAGTCCCACCAGGGTGACAAGCTCCAGCTCAACCTTAATTGACCACATTGTTGTGAATGAGTCTATTGTCCATTCTCTTGATAGCATTAGGTCTGGCTCTGTATGTTTAGACATAACTGATCATTTTGCAGTTTTTGCATCATTTTGGGGCACTAGATCATGCACAAAAGGAAATTTGGGTCAACGAAAACAATTTTCAGTCTCACTGTAACTTAACTAAACTGGCATTGGAAATGCCGGGGTTGATTGGGACATATTCCTGTCCTTAACAATCCATCAGAGTTAGCATCCTGGTTCCAGGAAACTTTGTTAACTTGTAAGCGGAAATGCATGGTCCGTAGGCGGAATAAGGACAAGTATGGAGTCCCAATCAAGCCTTGGATCAACAAGGATCTGTTAAAATTGATTAAGAATAAAGATTTATTGTTCTACTTGCATAAACGTGATGTTGATAATCTTCGTTTGCACAATGAGTATAGACAATGTCGAAATAGTGTTACAAGAGCACTTCGCCTGGCAAAGGCCAATTATTACTCAGCAGCCCTCAATTTGTCAAGTGGGAATCCCAAAAAACATGGAAAATCTTTAACCAAGCTATGGACAGGAATCGTCCTACTTCAAAAATTTCTCAAATAAAGGATGGTATTAGTGGCCAGGTATTTGACAAGCCAAATGACATTGCCCATTGTATGAAAGCTTTTGTGCATGCAATTGATAGCATTCGAGAGTCAATGCATGATAACCATACACATGACCGCTATGCAACACCTTGCACTTCCATTCAAGGTGTTTTTGTGTTAGAGCCATTCACTGTTGATGAGGTAAGGAAGGCCATAATCTCTTTTCCTTCCTCAAAAGCTTTTTGGATTGGATTCATTTTCTTATGATGAATTGAAGTGCTGTTCACCTATATCAGCACTTTCCTTTGCCATTTGTTCAACACAATTGCAATTACTGGGTATATCCTGACCTGTGGAAGGCGGCAAAAATTATACCAATTTATAAATCTGGTGCAAGAAGTTACACCACAAATTATAGACCAATTAGTTTGTTATCTAATGTAAGTAAGGTTTTTGAGAGATTATTGCACACACGTTTGATGAACTTTTTTGACAAACAACATGTAATCAGTCCTTCTCAGTATGGTTTTAGGCAGGGCAAATCTTTGTGGCAGGCCATTATTGCTATGACGAACCTTATTAGCCATAATCTTGATCAGAATGGTTTGGTGGGGGGACAATGTTGGACTTATCAAAGGCATTCGATACAGTCGACCATGATATCTTATTAGATAAGCTTTGGTCCTATGGGGTGAGGGGTTTGCCACACACCCTTCTCACAATTATTTGAGAGGTAGGCAGCAGGCAGTTCAAATTGAGGATGCTGTGTCTGACAAGATTATGTGTCAGACTGGGGTACCTCAAGGTTCCATATTAGGGCCGTTGTTATTTTGGTCTACATTAATGACCTATTAGTTCGGCTTTGTATGATAAGCTGCATTGAAGTCTTTGCATACGCAGATGATGTCACGGTTTTTTGCGGGAGAGGTTTGCCAACATCAGTTGAGTGCAGTCTTCTCTCCGCCTTGGATTTGATTCATAGATGGCTCATCTGCAATAAATTAAATTAAATGTGGAAAAAACCCATTCAATTGTCTTTCGGCCTAACGTAGCATAGCTCTTCAGCACCATGTCCCTAATCTTATCGTAGGGGGCAGCCAAATTATGTTGGTTGATTCAGTTAAGCTTCTTGGCGTCCACCTTGATAAGGAATGACGTGGAAGAAACATTTCGATTTTTTGATCAAATTTCTAACTCATCAATTTATATGTTTTCTGGTTTAGCTAGATTTATGCCATACATGCTTTAGTTCAACTGTATTTTGCCTTGGTGCACTCCAAATTAATTTTTGCCATGGAATCCTGGGGCTCCACCTTCAAAAGTGCAATTGCACCATTGTATTCCAAGCAGAAGAACTAATAAGAATAATTATAAAGGTAAATTGGGATTTTTCCATCTGCAGATCTGCATGCTTGCTCTGGCATACCATCTTTGTATCACGTAATGTGCACAGACAGTTGATAATGGCATTTATGTTTAAGACAAAGATCGTATTTCCGGGCTTGGAGCTCTATACACCGGACAGATGTCTGAGGAGCAGTGATTCTTTGAATCTTTGTTTGCCTTGCCCACTTACATCATATGGCAAAATGATACCTGCATACAGATTCCCTTTCCTTTGGAACACTTTACCAAGAGAAATCAAGTCTGAGCAAAGTCCCTGGGTCTTTAAGAAATCTACAGGAAAATGGTTGTACCAGTTTGATGTAGATAACATCATAAGGACATTCCTTTTAATGTTTGTTTAAATACATACAATTAGTGTTGAGTTCACCCATGAGGATGGCGAGTTCATAACCGGTCAAGCCCGAGCGCCGTGCATTTACGTCCGCAAAAAAAAAACAAACCGCGTACGAGCGACGTAGATAAACGTCAAGACCGGCATGATGTGATTGTACGGACGACGTAAATAAACGTCGGCATGGGTATTCCATTTTCAAGGGATTTGAATTTAATTACGTAATATCAGCACCACTCAAAAATATTCACAGCCGGAAAGAGGAAAAATCAGCGATTTAGCAGACGTTTATTCCGCCAAAATCGGTCCAACCGTTTTCAATCAGCGCACTTTTCAAATTTCCCGCTTTTTTTCTCTCAGGTTCCTGTTGGGCTGTTGAAGGCGCCTTTTTTTGCGCGATCGCGCGACATCTGCCGCCCGCCGAAATTTGAATTTTCGGGCGGTTGAAAGACGCGCGATTCAGCCGACGCTTGTTTCACGTGAATTGTTGCATTCGTTCAGAAATGGCGTCGCATTGAAATTTCCAGTTTTTGCTCAATTTTGATGCGGTTTGAAGCATTTTGTGGGTATCTTGGCCGTTTTTTTTGTGCGGAGGTGTTTTTTTTTTGTTGAAAACATTAAATTATAGGCGATTTTAATGACACAGAGCAGAAATCTGGCTTGAGTGGGCGGGAAATGCATGCATTTCCGATTTTTCCGTTTTTCGAAAATCCTTGCAGATATTATTAATTCCGTCAGGGGCGACATTCCGTGTTTCCGAAACACGCTGAAAAACATTTTAAAACCAGTATTCACAATTTCGGGCTTGACCGGATAAAGCACAGAGTTGTCGTTTCACATTGTGGTGTAGCAATGACCGGGGTAACTCTAGCTTTGCCCTGTCATCCCTGGTCACTGCCGCACCAGGCCATGTGAAAATGTTTGGAATGATTGCTTTTATCAATCCTTTGATTGATAAAGGCAATTCTTCGATTGAAAAGCAAGGGTGTTTGTGTGATTTGCACATATGCAACTCAATTTTTTTTAACCAGTCACTTGAAACCATAGTTAAAATTGTGTGCCAGTGAATTGTTTAGGTTATCTTCATTAGGGATAGGTAGGCCTCTTTGGACGTCTATTTCTGTGCTTGCCGTTGTTAGTTTTTTCAGAGTCTAATGATTGTTCCTTTCTTTTTCTACCAAACTTGTGGTTGTGTTGTTGTCACTTGCAACACATCCTCACCATTTCTTCTAGGGTAACGGAATAATTTTTGCCTTATGTTGCTCCTTTGCTAATGGCACTTTTCTGTGTTGTGATTTGCCCATTGTTGGGTTTTACCATTCTGGTGGTGAACCGCATTATGTTCAACGACCGGTCGAAGAGTGCTGCAATGGTGTCAACAACATGGCTGTAAGTTTGGTAGTTTCCCTGAAATCATTGAATAAAATGGAAATATTGATTTGTCATCTTTGGATTGCACACATCTTGCAAAAATATTTGATACAAAAAAAAAACAAAAAATGAGAATGGTGTCTAAATAAATTATGGAAACCCCAAAAAACAGTAAAAAAAAAAAAAAGAAATTTTCAGCCAACAGGCAGCAGGCTGTCTTGTTTTCCTGCTCAGCCCGTAACAAAATGGAAAAAAAAAACTATATTCGTACCTGACTCTACCTAGGTACCTAAGAAAATACCTACCTACCCATGCTTTGCGATCCAAAGGCACAAATAGCCTTGTTTGGACCAACTGGGAAAACAAAATCAAGCGTGAAACACCCACATCAAGAACAAAGCTGTTCCACTGAGCAAGGGGAAGACCTTTCAGGTTGTCTAAGCAAAATGATATGGACATCTTGATACGGTCTCCCATCATAAACATGAAAACTTCCTTTGAAACTAACTCCTATCAAAATCCAAAACTAGGCATTGCTGCCAAGTCTGTATATTATCATGTAGGCCTACCTATTGTACTTGACATTGCTGAAATTCTGTTGGATTAAGTGAAAATTTTGTTCAATTCCAACATACAATGGACAACATAGCTATATATTTTGCTGTGAACAAAAATGCATATGTTTTGCTGTGCACAAAAAAAAGAAGAAAAAAAAAAAACGAAAAACAAAAATGAAAATCATTTCATATGAAAATATCGCAACAAAATAGCAAAAAACTTAACGTGGAAACGAAAATTTTTATGAGCATATCATGAGGAAAATTCTGCAGGCGACTCTGCATTCAACTGAAACGACTCGGACCAGTTTTACGGCTTATACACGCCAACCCGCAGGTTTTCCCGTAGAGAGTCATGCTCTGCAGAGCAGTGATGTGTGACTTGTGAGATGTGGCTTCTCTGTTGTGTAACCTGCCAAGCCACTGTCTTGGACTTGGAGCTAGGTGTTCTTTAACGTGCGCAGTGTGATACTGCACATGGGACCTCTTTCTTAAAGTCCCATCCGAAGGGCTAAGAGACTGACCACTAAGTCTCTTTCCGACCTCATTTGCTGTGCCTCGCTGAGGGAGGATGCACCATTTGTGCCACAGTAAATTTCGTGCCACGACTGGGAATCGAACTCGGTCCACCTGGGTGGGAGTCGAATGCGCTAACCGCTGCGCCACGAGGTTCGGACATGATTTTAACACCATCGTAACAAACCACTAGTGTCCAGGACATCCAAATCCCGTCCTGCTTTTTTTTCTCCCACTGCTGCACTAGAGCTTGTCTGTCACCAGGGCTGTAAAAAATGATTTGCCGTCCCAGCAACCTGCGCATAAGTTTGCCGTCCCAGATGGGCCTTGCCGTCCCGAAAAAAAACAAATTTTGCCAATAATACCAATAATGCAGCATTGTGATTTCGCAGTTTCGCTGGGGACGAACTAAAATGCGGACGCGGACCAACAGGAGATATGGCGGTTCGCAAAACAAGCGAATTTCGCGGAACCGCAGGTTTGGTTTGGTTGGGTTGAGTTTGGTTTAACAGGGTTAGGTTAGGTTGGGTTAGATTCGATCAGGGCAGTTTGGTTTCGAAGTTTGGGCGTTTGGATTCACACTGCAGCCTTAGTTCGCAGATTCCTCGAATTCCGCGTTTCAGAAGGACCCGTTTCGCTGTTCGCACGCCGCACCTGCGCATCATCACGCGTCATCTGCTGAGCCCTGAGCAGACGACGCAGACCAGACTTGCCAATCGAACTTTTTTGACTCAAAAACTTTCAAGCCCGGAATTTCGCATTTGGTTTTTGATGCAATTCGGGGACCGGTGACTGGGGCAGAACGAACTGAGGCAGAATTGGACTGAGGCAGAATTTTTGCATTTTTGGAGGCTGATTTTTTTCATTTCTGCGGGTTAGGTTAGGTCAGGTTAGGTAGGTTAAGTAAGGACAGGTGTAAGCTACCACCTCTAAGCAAAACCTCCCTCCAAAACTCCCTCCTTTGTCCAATTCTACCTCAATCCAATTCTGCCTCAGTCCACTTCTGCCTCAGTCCGTTCTGTCCCAGTCCCCCGATCCGCAATTCGCGCAAAGTTTCGGTACGCAACATTCGCTCCTCTCGGAATAAATAAAAAGCAGAATATCCAAAAAATAGAAAAAAAAACAGAAAACACATCATTTTGCACCCTCCCCGCCATATTTATGGACTTTTTCACTTTAAATTTCAATTTCACAGTTTCTGGACAATGTGAAGCACTTGAAATGCAAAAAAACTGGTTTTTGTGCCCACCAAGCGCTTCAAACCACAACATGGAGAAAAAATTTGGAAAAAAAAAACATCAAATTTCAAATGTGTCGCCATTTCAAACCCGCTGATCACACTTTTGTCCGCTTTCCGAACATTGATTTTCGACCGCCGCCGAAAGTCGCGTTTTCGCGATAAAGGCTGCCCAACACGCAGACCAAAATGCGATGCGCAGTCAAAAATTTCCGAAACTTCGCTGCGAATGCTAAATTTCGAAATATTGTCCGATCGTGACGAATTGAAGACGAAAATGCGCCCTGATTCGTCGTCTGTCGGAATTAAACAATCGAAAATAATTCCGCACAAGCTGCATATTTCTTTTCCAATCCACTTCCGCAAGCGCGTCTCTGATTGGTTGTTGGGAATTCCAGCCAATTTCAACATTTTATTTTCGAAACCTTAACTGTCCGAACCTAACCTGACCTAACCTACCCTAACCTGGCCTGCAGAGTTGCGAAGCGGTGGCAAACATGCCAAATGGCAAAAAGCGGTGTCAAGGCAAAAATGCCAAAATTGATGACGTCACAATTTTGACGTCACAAAAGAGACGCGCTTGTCCGACCCTCGTGGCGCAGTGGTTAGCGCGTCGGACTCGTAATCTGAAGATTGCGGGTTCGAATCCCTGCTGGGACACGAGATTTGCCGTGGCACTTGTGTGTGCATCCTCCCTCGGCGAGGCACATTCAAATGAAATTTGCCATGGCACTTGTGTGTGCATCCTCCTTCGGCGAGGCATGGTGAATTCGGTCGGAAAGACAGATTTAAGTGGCCAGTCTGTTAGTCCTTCGGATGGGACTTTAAGAAGGAGGTCCCGTGTGTAGCATCACACTACTGCGCACGTTAAAGAACACCTAGCTCCAGGTCCAAGACAGAGGCCTGGCAGGTTACATGAACACAGAAGCCACTTGGTATCACCCGCCGATACTCGACGTCGGTTTCCTGCGGGTTGGCTGTGCCATAATACCGGCAGTATCGGCAGTTGTGACTGAGGTCTTGGGACCTGGAGCGGTGGGTGCTGTTGCAATTGCCCTCGGGAGTATGCCGGTACCTCGCCGGGACCCTTGATTGGGTGCCTGGAGCGGTGGGTGCTGGAGCAGCTACTTTCAGGTGACATTTGCTTGTACCTCGCCGGGACCATGGCTGACGACGCAACAAAACATAAACGGTCGGACCACCAGCCTCAGGCAATCTGTCCATGAGACCCAAAGAAGAAGAAATTCAGACGACAGGATTGGCTGTTTTTTTGTTTTGGCTGTTCCCCAGTTTTCAAGTCCCCTGTTGCGATGTCCCCTGTTTTTTTAAAAGATGTCCCCTGTTTTTAAAGTCCGCTGTTTTTAAGTCCCCTGTTGCGATGCTACTGTCCGCGGAAGTCGATTGGAAAAAAATTGTGTGCATTAGCTATAATTTCTAAATTCCAAACAAATCGCTAGAATTTCGACCAATCGGATGCGACCGAAATCGCAATGGCGCAATTATAAAAACGGTTTCATGAATACACATTTCCGAAGCGATTTCCGTCAGCAGCCTGTGTGGCCGAGTGGTCAAGAGAACAAATCGGAGGTCACCGGAGTGGTGGTTCGAATCCTGCGGTAAACATTTTTGGAAAATCGGAATTTTTTTAAAAAATACAGAAATATTTTTGACACCAGAGACAGTTGTTAACACCAGGAAGAGGAAAGGTTAGGTTTGGTTAGGCTTAGGTTAGGTTAGTAGATTAGCTTTAGATGTAATCGCGCTTTTAATTTGAGTTCGCACTTGATTGGTCGAAATTCTGGCGATTTGTTTGGATTTGAGAAATTCGCCTCCGATTGCCGTAATTTATCGGAAAATTGCGTTTTGCAGCTGACTCCATAAACGAGTGACACCCGTGGTTCGGCGTTGGAGAACAAAAGTCGGTACCGATGTGTGGCTCGTGTTTCGACTGTGGTGATTTTGATAAACGAGCAGATCTCGTTATTCGGAATGAATGGTTAAAATGAAGGCTTCCAAATTTTTTCCCTGGTTTCACGGATATTTTTGGTGTCCTGTTAAATTCGTCCCAGTAGGGCCGGGAAACCATCATCGCGTGACATTTTCACATCCCATCAAGGCAAAAAAGGGTAAAAAGCATAATAACCGTAAGTGAAATCAGATGAATGGCAACTGCCACATTATTGTGCCTCAAATTACCCAAGACTGCTGCACCTCAGATGGTTCTCGAATGAGCAGTATGTGATTGTCTTAAAAATCGAGTAAATTCCTAAAGTCGGCAGCAAACCCAACCCGATTGCCCGCCCAGTCGCTGAGGGCACACGACAAGCATCCACCTGAACTTTTTTCCATTGAAAAATTTATCCTTCAGAAAAAAATAAAACGATGAGCCACTGATGGCTGGAGACCCCGAGCAGCACATGAAGGTGGGCGTTGGCATGGTATTTGCGGGATAATATGTTATTATTATTATTTTATTTAATTTGCATGGAGGCAACTCCGGCGTAAATCAACAGAGGGGAATAACATGTAAATATACACAACTATGAGAAAGAACGTATTCCAGTGAATCAATCCGCCAAATTTTTCTTGAAAGTAGCAACACTGCAGATGTCATGAGCTCCACCAAAAATCAGGGGAGGAAGCGAATTCCAGTCATTTGTTGTCCTGACAGCAAGGGAAAACAAGCCCACATCCTTATGAGATTTACCAGGTGTCAACTTAAATTCATATGGTCGTGTTCATGTATACCCAGATAAGAAGGCTGAAGGCGGTGTGAACGTTGGGCCAGCTGCATTCTTTGAAATCATGGTCCAGTTGCGGGTTGATGTGTTGCGATTGCTCTCAAGCGTAAACTATTTGAAGTCAACATAACCTGACCAACCTGATTGAAAAGGAATTTTAATCGAAAAAATAATTGCGCTGGTCTGAAAATAATTGGAGCGGAGAGGATTTAAACCCTGAACCCCAAAACAATGCTGTCGCACAACCGCCTCAATCCAACCTCTAAGACCACTTGGCCAATGCATACCGGCGTTGGGCCTCGTTTGGTTTCTCCTATATTTATCCAAAACTTCGGAATAGAGGCCAATTCCACTGTGATGCAATAAAATTGTTCTTTCTCGCAACCGTCCCACGCGGGCCGAGTGCCGACTATGTTATTTTTAATACAACTCCAGCAATATGGTTTCTGGAAGGAAATTATTCGTTCTGCAAATTAAAATTAACAGTTTGCTCGATTAAAAATAATACAGCAGGCCCGCGTAATGGACTTTCGGCCGACCAATTTCCATTTCCTGGACGAATGCAAACATTCAAAATGAGAAAAAAGGCCAAAACGTCCAAAACAAGACAAAGGCCAATGCCATGGAGAAAGCGGCGTCTGCCATGGAGATGGGAAACTGTCTGTCTCTCAAGGAACACCGTCTCTGGTTGTTCTGCCGGAGATGCCACAGGCAGCACTCTGAAAATCTCGCGACGTGTTTCCGATGAACGCACACGGCCGACACCGACAAAAAGGGTGGAAATTTTTCACTTCGTTTGGACGTGGCTGTCAGAGCATTTCCATCTTACGAGGTTTGTGCAATATGCGCCTTTAAACCAGTATATCGGGGTATTTTTCAACTTTCAACTGTAAACCAGTTCAGTATATCGGGGTATTTTTTTCAACGTTCAGAAAAAAACGAAAATGAGACGGTCGGCAGACCGGTCGGCCGACGCCGCGTCGGCCGATGTTTTGAACCGTCGGCCGATGTTTCACATTTTGAACCGTCGGCGGTGTCGGCCGACCGAATTTGAGTTGACCGGCCGACGGGCGAGGGAACAAGATGAAACATCAGCCGATGGTCTGCCGACAGGTTTTTTTTTTCGTTTTTTTCTGAATGTGCAAAAAAATCGGTTGCAGTTCGGAACACCTGCCGACATCTGAAAAAAGCTGGACTGGACGAGTTTTCACACACGCTCAAGGAACCAAAGTTGGATCGGAAGATGAGGACGACGCAGGTGGGACAGGTTCGGTTGGGTTAGGTCAGGTTGTGTTCGATCACAAAGCAATGGTGAAAACTCGTCCAGTTCAATGTCGGCAGTTCCGAACTGTCACCAAAAAATCACCGTGATGTAAAGGTTTTTTTGGCGCATTGCACAAACCTGTGAGAAATTCGTGGAAATGTTTGGCAGCCTCTTCCGAACTGGTGAACAATTTTCACCCTTTTTGGCTGAAGTCAGTCAGTGGTGAGATTCATCGGCATGTCAGCAGATTTCGGCCTGGCACACCCAAAATGGGGTATCATTGTGGGTTAAAAGTGCAATTGCACGTGATAGAATATTTGGCCAAAATGGCATTTTTTGTGACGCAAACACAATTCTGAAAAGGTCAGTCTCAGACCACCTTGAACCTCTTATTCTTCCATTCCATTTGGCGTACTTGCTATGAATGAATCTTCAAATTGTAGCAGTCGCAGGGCCCCTACTTTGGTTTTCATATGTTATTTGCATCTATATTTTCAAGCAAATCTCCCGAAAGTGATAAAAATTCTTCCTGCCGTCCCAAGATCTGCCTTGCCGTCCCAAGTGGGGCTTGCCGTCCTTGCAACCTAGTTGCAAGGTTGCTCCTCTTTTTGCAGCGTTGTCTGTCACACAACTGATCAGTGATCACCAGATCTTTTCCCTTGTTGGGTGAAGTAGGTACCTGGGTACCTAATTGAGTGAAAATTCAACAAAGTGGTGGAGCGCTGAATGTTCTTGTTAACCGGTCAAGCCCGAGTGACGTACAGTTACGTCCGATAAAAAAAAAACTGGTCGTACGAGCGACGTAGATAAACGTCAAGACTAACATGAATGTCATTGTACGAACGACGTAAATGAACGTCCGCATGGGTATTCCATTTTCAAGGGATTTGAATTTAATTACGTAATATCAGCACCACTCAACAATATTCACAGCCGGAAAGAGGAAAAAACAGCGATCTAGCAGACGTTTATTTTGCCAAAATCGGTCCAACTGTTTTCATTCAGCGCACTTTTCAAATTTCCCGCTTTTTTCTCTCAAGATCCTGTTGAAGGCGCCTTTTTACGTGATCGCGCGACATCTGCCGCCCGTCGAAATTTGAATTTTCGGGAAGTGGAAAGACGCGCGAATTAGCAGATGCTTATTTCACGTGATTTGCTGCATTCGTTTTGAAATGGCGTCATGTTGAAATTTCCTGTTTTTTCCAGTTTTTGCTCAATTTTGATGTGGTTTGAAGCGTTTTGTGGGTATCTTGGCCGTTTTTTTTGTGCGGAGGTGTGTTTTTTTTTTGTTGAAAACATTAAATTATAGGCGATTTTAATGACACA
The DNA here is from genome assembly GCA_030068105.1 of Sinentomon sp. SZTP_YWyxl. Lineage (NCBI taxonomy): Eukaryota > Metazoa > Arthropoda > Protura > Sinentomata > Sinentomidae > Sinentomon > Sinentomon sp. SZTP_YWyxl. The sequence goes on from JASGXE010007142.1 coordinate 41,237, forward strand.
AAGCAGAAATGCAGAAATCTGGCTAGGTTGGGCAGGAAATGCATGCATTTCTGATTTTTCCGTTTTTCGAAAATCCTTCAGAAATTATTTATTCCGTCGGGGGCGACCCGCGACACTCCATGTTTCCGAAAAGTGTGGAAAAGCAATTTAAAACCAGAATTCGTAATTTCGGGCTTGACCGGTTAATGTTGCAATTATCATGTTCTTGTTAATGTTGGCAATTATCAAGTGGGTACCCACATAATTTTGTGAAAATTCACCAAGTGGTGGAGCTCTGAATTCTCTAGTTGACAATATCCTCTTTATTGCAATGTGTGCTGCCGAAACCACATCAAGCAACAAGTTGACCCTCGATCTGAACTTCTGGTGCTGGTGGTCTCAATCACAACTCATCATCTACTGGACTTGCATGGACACTCCATGAAACCATCTTTCACAGTTCCACTCCATGAAGGAGAGTTCCGGCTTTGGAGCAATCTCCTCCCTCCAGGGAACAACTTGAGCAAACAGTGTTTCAACCCCCAGCCCACCTAAATAGGAGTAGAAAGAAAACAATCAGACTGACATTTATTTTTGTTTGCACGTCACATGTGGTCCAGGAGGTCTTGCCGGTTGCCCCCAACACAAAGTGTAAAAATTACAGGTAGGCACAGGGCTGCAAAAAGTCGTTTGGAGCCCTGGAGCACGGATTTGGGCTGGTCAAATTTTGGTCGCTGAGCTTTTTTTTTTTTGCTCGTCAGCCAGTTACGATCCCGGTAGAAAATAAAATGCGAAAAGTGTTTCGCATCGCCAATCTCCATTTCTTTCCATCCCGGACGAAAGCCGAGAGCTTTTTTTTTTGCTCCCCAGCCCATTTCGATCCCGGTCGGCCCACAACGGTCCCGGGAGCAATGCTCCCGACTTTTTGCAGCCCTGGATGGGCCTATGTACCGACCTGCCCCCAGCTGCAAGAAGTCATTTGAAGCCCTGGAGCATGGATTTTGGAGCCTGGTCATAATTTTGTCGAAGAGCTTTTTTTGCTCGCCAGCCCGTATCGATCCTGGTCCAAAATATAAGGCTTATTTTGCACGCCAAGGTCCTTTTCTTTTGATCCCGAAGTCAGAGAGCTTTGTTTTTTGCTCCCCTGCCCATTTCGATCCCGGTCGGCCCCCAACCGTCCTGGGAGCATTGCTCCCGCGCTCCCGACTTTTTGCAGCCCTGCCTACCCCTAACCTTCTTTGACTTCTGAAAATCATTGTTGGCCTACTTGCTTTAGTGGAAACCTACCTACACATCACACTTTGAAAGTACTCAACAGCAATGAACGTGCAAAAAGACCATTCCTAACATGTTTAGTTCACGACCATTTAATTATTTTCCCACCTTCTTGTCTTAGGTTTAAGTTGTTTGCAATTCTTTTTTCACCGAGGATTTTAGTATTTGGAAAGTTTTCCTGCATACACCATGGTAAGTTGGTACCTACCTACCTATCTTGCAAAGTTTTGATTGATTTATATTATGCCCTACTGCGGAATGTGGTTTCATTGGTGTTGCCTTTTTTAATTCTGCCAATAATTGTAACGCAAGTTTTTCCAGATTTTTTTTTTTGTTGACGATCAATTTTTTTTTGCAAGCGGGTGTGATATTTTTAATTGAAGTCTGTGAGTGCAGCTTGCATGTGCAAGTAGCCCAAGAGTGCCAGATAGGTATCCAGGTTGTTTCTGAAATAGTTGGCCATACTTCATTTTCTGCATCGTGGTGACATTCTGAACAAAAAGATGTGGAGTGACGTCTTGTCGTCCGATAACTTCTGGTGGAACTCACCGAAAAAAACACGGGACCACACACTGCAATTCACGACATCACCTTGAGGTCACTTAAAATCACCCAGAAAACAAATTTATAAACAAAGTCAATGCGAAACATTACACGCAGGGATGGTTGAGAATTCATTCTCTACCACAAAGAAGTTTAGTAAAATACTAGAAGTAACATAGCGCCATCTCTCTGCAGCCCGAAATGGTTCCACCTTGTGTTTCCTTTTTCTCCCGCAAATGAGCCACCACGTTGCCAAAAGAATGGGAAATGCAGGGAAATGGACGCAGTGTGCGATGCAAAACGCGCATTCCATTTTCCTTTTTGACGATTTTTGTTTTTATTTTTGGGTGGAATGCACTACCACCAGGCTCTAGGATGTGCCTAAAACCACACTAACTTTTCTGCTGGGCTATAGATAGTCAGTTTAAAGATAGAATAAACGATAACGCTTGCCGAGTCAAAGGTAAGCGTTATCGTTGCCTTGTCCCGCCCAGGCCCCGCATGGGCGGGACAAGACCCCCGCCCAGACGGGGGTCTTGTCGCGATGTTCACCAATAAACAGGGTCTGGGGCAGAACCCCAACGGGGTTCCAAGGGTCAGAGCCCCCGGTGGGGGGTCTGGGGGCGAAGACCCCAACAAGTTATAAAATTAAAAAAAAAACAAGGTTCATTTTGGGGGAAAATTGGTGTTCCAGAGATCAAATTTCCCACCAGGGCAAGCCAAGAGCACATGCCAGGGAGGAAAAAGTGAGCCGCGGCAAGGCATTTCTCGTCTGTGAGACCGATGCCCTCCAAAATTATGTCCCTGAGAGCACATCGGAAAAATTTCCAGGCACTTCTGACTGTGTAGCGGTAGGCATAGTGTCGCATGCATGCGCCAATGCAGACGAGCTCCCAGTGGAATTCCATGGAGTGGAGCCCTGGCAGCAGATAGGAAGGACGGAGTTCTTCACAGCATGCATTTTGTGGAATGTTGGATCAATTTGGCATTTTTCACTTGTTAAAATTGCGATGACGGCCCCTTTGAGCCCATGACAGCTTTTTTGAAATGCGGCCGTGGGGAGCGGCAGTAAAATTCGCCAAGAACGGAAGCTGGAAGAAATCGAACAAGGCAGAAGTGGACTTGGAAACGAACTTGATCATCTAAATTTGGACAAAGGTAAACTAATCTCAATAATTCCAGTCCCAATATCCATTGCCAAAACGGCAGTCTTTCGTTATCGAAAAGGGTTCGAATTCGAACCCTTTTTGGGGGAAATCCTCCAAATTGGGGGGCCCTTTTTTCTCCTTGGGAAATAAACGATTTCGGAATCAGCTCATTTCCTGCCAATCTGCGGTACATGAGTCAATGTTTTGAACGGTGAAAAAAAATTCTTTTCGACGTGAAGAAAAAGAAAACATGGACAAAATTTTGAGGACTTTCAACGCAAATGTCCGCACTTGATGATTAAACCACACGAATTGGACACTTGTCCTCGAACACCCCCCATAAAAAATTACCGGACCACAAAAAAGAAAAAAAAACCCTGAACAACGAATAATATACAGGGTGTCCCGAAAACATTTTGCCAAAATTCGTGGAGATGTTGTGATGGCAAAACAAATCGAAATTAATCTGTAAAAACTTTTGCTCCGGGCCCCCATTTCCATCTAATCACCCCCCAATAACCATGCATGGCAACCCTGACGGTAACCCACCAGGTTACCATGGTTACCATGAAAAAGAGACTAATTTCACCGGTTTTTTGGGTGGCTATTGCGTGGAAATGGGGGGACTGAGTACTTTTCTTACTGAACATTTTTTGTTCGGATTATTTGGGAATTGTCCTCGAAAAATTACTTTTGTGCGGTGACTTACTCTTTTAATATCAAAGTTAAACAAGACCACCACAAATCGGGCTTTTTTGGATTTTGGGGGGGGCACTGCATGAAAATCGGGGCTCGTAGGTTATTATGTCACTGAATATTTTATGTTTTCCCCGATACGTGGAACCTGTCCTGAAAATTGGACAGTTCTACGATGAAATCTTACCTCCCCCATGAATACCGCAAATGTGTCCATTTTGGGGGACTTTGGGGGGTATTCATGGAAATGGGGGCCCGGAGCAAAATGTTTCACTTAATTTCGATTTGTTTTGCCATCAGGAACATCTCCACGAATTTTGGCGAAATGTTTTCGGGACACCCTGTAGTTTAGGTAAAAGGGAAGGATAGGTAAAGGGGAATGTTTGGCTGCTCAGATTGGGTTCAGTTTCGTTTTATTTTGCTTTTTTCCATGCGCAAAATCGGGATGTGCCCCGATTCGTCTGATGAGAAAATTTTCAAACCCCACTTCCTTCAATTTCGTGTTTTCGAGCGGTCTCGCGTTCAAGCGCACAAGGAATTCATCGTTTTTTGTTTGGCTTCGACAGAATTGAAGCCAATTCAAACCTTCCCACGTTTGCTGCCTGGTGTGCCCCTTCAGCCTCGGTGAACGCCTGCTGCCACAATGTCCACAAACCAGTTGAAAAAAAAAACTTTTTTGGGGACGGAGAATCGAACCTGGGTCCTCTACCACGCAAGACAGTCCACCGAACCACTGAACCACCCCGGTCAAATGGCGCTCAAATGCAATGATTTTGGTGTTTTTGGGAAGGTGAAAGCTTCCCCTACAACTCTTCCACTGGTCGAAACCATGTTGCAACGGAAGAAATCGCACAAACATTGAAAATGTGTGGCAATATCCCGGAATTTGATAACATCTTCACAACACGTTAGATTTGTCAAATGATTGGAAGTTTTACCTGCAGAAAGTTTGGGATCATCATACATATCTGAATTCGCTCATTTTTCAGCTTTGCACCACAGAAAGTTTAATCAAAATCCGTCACCAGGTTGCAGAGAAAATTCCATTTCTGTGGGCATCGCACCGCTGACTGTCGCGCATTTCAGGCGGCTCCGCCGTCGCTCTTGCCAATATGGTGGCGCATTTGCGGATGAAAAGTGAAACACAACCTGGAACCATTTTTGCTGGGCTTTGTTGCTTCCAGGTTTCTTTATTACTTCCATGCTCTACCACCCCTGCATGTGTTGTTTAGCATTTGCCTTGTTCTGCAATTTATTTTATAGGTAGGTGCCCTTTGGTGACCTCAATGTGATGTCATGAATTGTAGTGTGTGGTCCCATGTTTTTTTGGTGAGTACCCCCAGAAGTCATCGGACGACAAAACGTCACTCTACATTTTTTGTTCAGAATGTTACCACGATGCGAAAAACGAGGTATGGCCAACGATTTCAGAAACACACTGTAGGTATATGCCGTGGGGAAATTCTGAGAACCACAATGAATCTTGAATGTGAATGTAAACCAGAATAAGCCACTGTGTAAACGTAAAGGTGATTGAAAAATTTCCCAAATATCCGCTCATGGTTTTATACCTACCTACCATGAGCGGACGGAAGTTTTGTTTAATTTTTCTGGGTAGGATTAGGCCTACGTACTTGACGAATCAGATATGTTCGCCCTTCACCGCAGGCCCACCCACTGGCGTTTGGGCACTCGGCCTTGATTTTATGGTGTGGTGTTAAAAGTGTCTCTTCATGACTATGATTTGGATGGTTAGCTCGCTCTTGCATCAGATGCAGTGCTGGATTTTGTGCTGTAACATCTGCAGCAAGTCATCTCCTCAGAGCAACTCACATCCTCAGATGGGACAACAGTGGCTTCCTTGACAGCATAATGTATTATAGCATAACCTGCTGCCGCAGCTGACGGATCATGAGAAAGTTGTCAAGCTCCATTGAGACGTTACATTATACGCGAGGAAATGATTATGTATCGACATATTGGACTTGTACCTACGCCAGGGAGGGTTGGGCATAGGGGGGGTTACCCCCCCTGGCCTTCGGCCGAGGTTACCCCCCCCCCAAGCCTTTTTCCGACGGTACCGTCGGAAAAAGGTGGGAAAAGAGTCCTGGTGTGTGTGCAGGGCACACACCAGGACTTCAATAGGAGCAACATTGTTTCTTTGTACTTTCTGTTTTGATTCCACTGCCGGAAAAAGGCTAGGGGGGGTAACCTCTGCCTTTGGCCGAGGTTACCCCCCTTACCCCCCACCCTAGAATGTTGCTGTCAAAGTCCTTCCTGGTGTGTGCCCTGCACACACCAGGAAGGACTTCAATAGCAACATTCTGTTTCTTTTGTACCGACTTCATTTTTGATTCCCCTGCCGGAAAAAGGCCAGGGGGGAGGTAACCTCGGCCTTTGGCTCAGGTTACCCCCTAGCCTTTCTCCAAGGGTACCTTTGGCCAAAGTCCTCGTGTGTCCTGCACACACCAGGAAGGACTTCAATAGCAACATTCTGTTTCTTTTGTAATTCCTGTTTTGATTCCCCTGCCGGAAAAAGGCTAGGGGGGGGGGGTAACCTCGACCTTCGGCCGATGTTACCCCCTAGCCTTTTTCCGAGGGGACCCTTGGCCGAAGTCCTGGTGTGTGCCCTGCACACCCCAGGACTTCAATAGCTACATTCTGTTTCTTTTGTACTTTCTGTTTTGATTTACAGAAAATGGTAAAATGAAAAAAAAAACTCATCCAGAAAGTCGTGTCTGACAGTTATTTCCTTGCTCCATCTATTGCGACTGCAAACCCTCCAGGATAAGAAAAAAAGGACCTGAAATGTCGTAAAATGGCATCTGAGGACCCCTAATTTTTCAAAAAAGCTGCAGCTTTTGGGGGACGCTGTCCCCCAAACCCCCTGCCGGGGATGCTGCCCCCTGGACCCCCGCTGGGGGTACAGGCCCCCAGACCCCCCATGCTGGGGGGCTGCCGCCCCCAGACCCCCTGCACTTTCGGTGCCCTACCCCCCCCCCCGTCGTAGACCTCTTTACCCCCCCCCCCTCTAAGGTACCCTACCTTGCCCATCCCTGACCTACATATGAACCAGGGTTCGGACGACTCCTGGAATTCCTTGAATTTCCTGGAATTAGAAGTAAGGAAATTCCAGTACTTGAAATTTCCTGAAATATGCCTTTTCATAAGAAAATCTGGAAAAATCCTGGAATGCAAGTTTTTTTCCTGGAATTCCGGGAAAAATGGCTTTCATCCTGGAAAATTCCCCGTTTAGAATCAGGCAGAAAAATCACTTCTAATCCAGAGCGATGGGAATGCAAATCTTACTTGCATGATTCCATTTTTCGCATTTTTTGATTCTGTTTGTTTACAGAGATATTTTTTGCCAGATGTGAAATTTTGCCTAGAATGATGTCTAATGCATCCCAAAGTGTGGTTAAAATTTTGGCCAAATCTGTTTACAACAGCATTTTTTCCAATTTGGCTTATTTGACTATCTCCTGCAGGCTGATCATAAATTTTTATCTTTTTACATTGTTAAATTGTTTTACACATCGTGCTGAATTGCACTAACAGCTTATTTTTCCCATTCAACTGCTGCTGGTCACGGAGCTTCTTCCTGTGTCTGCATCTTCTTTGCATAGCGTCATGAGTGACAAGTTAAGGGTGGAGCTTTGATGAGTTCGTAAATTACCTAAACCAATGAAAAGTATTGGAATCTTATTGGGCTTGTGCGGAAGTTGAGGTTGCCGACAAAAGTGGAACAGGTCCACCTCGCCGGTCTACTTCTGTGCGGTTTTATTGTTGTGGGATATTGTTAAAAATCCCACAACAATGTTGTGGGATTTTGTTATTGTGAACTTTTACGGTTCGAGCGGAACAGCCTTTTTTGTTAAATTTCATGAGAGGCCTATACTCAACTAGGCCCACCTAAATTTTGCACCCGAATTCACTCCTGCGCATGACTAAAAGGAACCGAGATCGTTCGTCATTCACATTGGTGCAATTTGCGAAATTATCGTTGCTCCACTCCACCCAGTCTGAAATCTAAAGAAATAAAGCTGCACAGAGTTGAAAAACATTTTAAAGGCTCTCCTCTGTCCTGAGTGTCCACCTGCACAAATGTTTTGGTAAAATAACTGTGGTAATCAAAAAGCATGCAGCGCTGCAGTATTGTTGCGCATAAAAAACTTCTGGTAAAAGCACCGCTGGAAAAGTCCTGGCAAACTCCTGGAATTTCATTTTCATTTTTCCGTCCGAACCCTGTGAACTGAATTGTTTATTTTTGGCATGGATAACCTATTAATTATGATGCTGATTATGGCATTGAAGTTTTCTTTTGTGACATTACTTGCAATGTGAAATTGATTTAGAATAAAAGTACAGCACTTCTGAATATCGACAAAAAAGCACAACACCAAACCACAAGATGCACAAACAGCGAGTGTGACTGCAGTAGGAGGGGCTAAGCAATGGCAAGCCTGGGTGCGATGACCTCAATGAATTCTATGCTTTCTTAGCATAGAATTCATTAAGGTCATCACTGATACTGGTGTGTGGCAAAAGCCAGATGAGAGGATGTGGCAAGCGGAAACCCCTCAAGCCGGTTCTCAGTGCGATGAAAAAATTCCCCGAATTTTTCCGCTTTCAAGTTGGTTTTCTTCACAAAAAAACGCAAGTTTTTTTACGCGTAAACAGAATCTTTGACTCCTCTAGTTCAAAATATCAGAGAACAAGTTGCAGTTGACCAGAAGTGACAAAAGTTGGCAAACTTAATGAAAAAAGTCCAATGAATCCAATGGTGACAAGTGGAGAAGCCCAAAATGCTGCCTTCATATTGTTATTTCGATCCAAATATCAATGAGATCCCAATAAATACATGGCTTCTCAATGAAGGATAAGTGAAAGAAGCCATAAAAACTTGATTGAAGACCAAAACCCGAAGAAAAACTGGGAAAAATTCCGAAAAAAGCTGATAAAAACGGACAAAAAGTAACACGTGCGCGCAAAAACATGGTCGCCGAGTTCGAGTGAAATTTCGGGTACGAAAACGCACCGTCTTTTTGCCGTCGGCTGCTCCACCAATTGCAAGTTTTTTCATGATGCAATTGCTAATTTTGATTGATTGGACCCTTTATTTGAAAGAATTCACGATTATAGCAGCTGCCTCTTCCGCCCAGCAGAGAGTTTGGTTTTCGCGTATATACACGTCGTACCGGCTTGAGGGGTTAAGATTTCCACACTGGTACCTACTCTCTTTACTTGATATGCAGCTCTTATGGGCTTCAAAGGAGCAGGTCTCTTATCTAGCGTTCAGGCTGGGTTTTCCCCCCAACCTCCCCCAGCGACGACAAATATCTGCAGTTCGCATCCATGATATTTGAAAATAATTTTTGCACTGGCGTTTCTGCAGGGACGTTCAGGCTTTGTTTCAATGAACACTTTTTTTTCGCCACTTTCACTCTGGAACTAGATCGTAAAATCACAAATGCTATTGGTGTGTGGTTGGCTTAATCATCATAGGCCTCGAGATCTCCAACTAAATGATAACCGAGATTTAAAAAAAATGCGGCACCAAATAAGGTCAAATTTCAGGTGGGAACCATGATATGTAGGCATAAGTGCGTAGGTATAAGTCCGAAGAAGATTGTGATGCAACCAGACTTTTTATTTTTTGCCACATAAAATTGTTTTCCATCCTTCAAAGTGGGCTGGATTATTTTAGCGCATGCCAAAAATCTATCATTTGTGCCTCAAATGTGCAGACGTAGGTAACTGAAAAAAATAAAGAAGATCCTATTTTAGGTAATAGGTATCTCTTTACGAGCTTCAGCATGAAATTTTTAATGCCAATTTTTAAAACTGCAGAGAAAAGATAATTTCAAGATATTGAAGTTCAAAAGTTCATCAAATTTTTCCGGGAAATTTGAATTCAACCTGACCACACTGAAACCAACACTGTTGCCACAGTGGTCAGGATCAATTGACGCGTAAACACCATCCATGGAAAAGTTGTACCTGCATTACCTACCTAATCCATACTTACATTTTTTTTTCTTCTTTTTTTAATGTGAAAATAAGAAAATTGCCCAGTGCACACAATAATTGACCAATTTCAACGCAAACATGACCATGAAGTGCCAGGAAAAAATAAAAATTGTGCAATTTGTAAAGTGTACATTACTTCATTGTTAAAATGCGTGTCATGCCGTATTATCATGCTCCAGTTGATGTATTTTCCTTGATAAGATTAAGTTAGCGAGTTGGCCAACGATGATGGCATAATATTGCCATGAAGTACATGGAAGCTTCACTCTGAGGCCTATTAAAAAAAAATAAATTCCGTGCAGATATAATAACTTCGTCAGTTTTGGCTTGTCTATTTTAACACCAATCTCACAGGTAGGTAATTTATTAAAAATGTCTTTCAAGCACCCTGCCTTTCAGGAATCTGGGATTGGTTTTTATGTGTACTTTGTTTCTGTGTACTTTGTTTCTTCTTTCTTCCAGGTGAATGTACCAAAGCAAAGGAGAACCTTCTGCAAGAAATGCAAGAAACATAAGCTGCACAAGGTGACACAATACAAGAAATCCAAGGAAAGGTCAATGGCTCAGGGTAGACGGCGGTATGATAGGAAACAGCGTGGGTATGGAGGACAGTCTAAGCCAATTTTCAGAAAGAAGGTTAGTACCCTGTTAGAAGGTAGGTAGGTACCTCCTTCATAAGCCGAGTATCATGCCTGCCATGCCTGTTCTGGGCTTTTTCCTCTGAATGTGAGCAATCAAATCGTGTGAAAGCAACCATGACTAACTGCACATCTAGTTGGCCTGTGCTTTTTCGACGGAAGGCAGAAGAATGCAGTTTGTAATGACTATTTAGAGCTTGTCTCTTCACAATCCAACCGGTCAGATGGACGTGTAAGGCACGTCCAAAATAAATCCATCGCACAGCCCGATTGACGTGTAGCTACACCACACCTGAAAAATAATAGATGAATGTGCTTCACTCAGCCGACAGGCGTGTCTGGCACGCTTCTGAACACAATTATTTCTACATGATTTTTAAAATATTTCCGGCTGTCACACGCAAATGGTATTAATGTTCGCGAACAAAGGCAAGAATGTGCCTCATTTCAAACCTTGTTTCGTTGGGATCTGTGCAAATTTGGTGGATTTTTCGTTCTCGAAAGTTCGGCACTGCAAATTCCTCGTCCACGGAATAAGTCGCCATTTTATATCTGGAATAGAAATTTTTGGGGGTGTTTTTTTTACTGTATTTTATGGATGAATTAGAAGTTTGGAGGAAATTTTTGCTGTGATGCCAATAATTCTGCAAGTTCTCATGACATTGCCAGTGATTGAAGTTCGGTAACTGCTGTGCGTATCTTGATATGCTTATACTGATGCATCTGGAACTGATGTGTCTGATAAAAAAATTACTCTGGTCCTGTGAAAATTGGCGTAAAAAATAAATTACGGCTCTGCAAAATGCATTGAAATGAAAAAATTCGGGTTTGAGTGGATAATGGAATGAGTCAGATATCTATAGAGTGCGGGAATGTTTCCTTAACCCCTCAAGCCCGGAATTACGAATTCGGGATTTGCAATGGTATTTCGCAATTTTCGACACCAAAATGTGTCGCTCCCGCCGGAATTAATAATTTTTGCAAGGATTTTCGAAAAACGGAAAAAGCAGAAATGCATGCATTTCCCCCCAACCAAGCCAGATTTCTGCTCTGTGTCAATAAAATCACTCATATTTTGATGTTCTCAACCAATACAAACACTATCGCACAAAGAAAAACTGGCCAAAACACACACAAACCACTGAAAACCGCACCAAAATTGAGCAAAAACTGGAGAAAAAAAAAACAGGAAATTTCAATACGACGCCATTTCCAAACGAATACAGCAAATCGAGTGAAACAAGCGTCTGCTAAATCGCGCGTCTTTCGACTTCCCGAAAATTCAAATTTCGGCGGGCGGCAGATGTCGCGCGATCACGAAAAAAAGCACCTTCAACAGGAACGAAAGACAAAAACCCGGGAAATTTGAAAATTGCGCCAATTTAAAACGGTTGGACCGATTTTGGTGGAATAAACGTCTGCTGGATCGCTGTTTATTCCTCTTTCCGACTATGAAAATTTTAGCCGACGCGATTCGCCGCATTTGCAGCGATAAACCCATTTGAATGCATGGTATTCCCGCACGTACCTACGGTGTTTACAGACTTCGTCAAATCGCCACAGCTCTAAACATGCGTACACCTTACGGCAGTCGGATATCAGTTGCAGTTTTTGAGCGCATAAGGTGTACTGGCGCCGGGCTTGACCGGTTAATTTCTGGTTTCCTTGTTTGTTTTTGACTGTCATACGTTCTCAAGGGAACATTTACAAAATTTCTGGGATTTTTCAATGAAAATTACCTACTGGGAATATTTCCAAAGAAAAAATTTCCTCAAAATGTTGAGGTATTTATAAAGTACTAACCTCTTGCCCTCCTTTATTTCTTCGTTTCTCCAAAGATCTACACACATACTCGGCTAAAGTTCACCTAGCATTATGGCACGATGGAACAGTGTCCATGTTGACACCCGATCAAATTAATTCAGGAAATCAAAATAATTCGCACTCTCACACTAATTTTAATAAACAAATCGAAAGAAAAGTACCTAATCATTTGGTAGTTTGTGATGAAATCTTATCCTTACAAAGAAAACATCGACATAAATGAAATGCACTTTGTGATGTGGTTTGCATCACAGTTTATATCGTGATGTGCTTTGTCTCC
>JASGXE010007143.1:0-28642 GCA_030068105.1 Sinentomon sp. SZTP_YWyxl
AGGGGGGAATCTGTCCCCCAGACCCCTGCCAGGGGCTCCGCCCCTTGGAACCCCGAATCGTGCCTACGGCGCGATTTTTCCCGCATTCCCATTGTTCTCTTCTGGCCGTCCCCTCCTGAACGAAAATCCTGGTTGCGCCACTGATTAAGGAGCAAGGTCACTAAGACCACATCCTTTTCTCGGTCAGACCTTCCCCAGTACTTTTGTTGAGTACCAGGGCTGCCAACCTGGCATTACTCCTTTGTCGAATCAGGAAAAACCATCCTAAATTGGCAATCATAGCTGACACAGACACATGGCAAATAACACACAAAAAACGTTGAGATACGTACTTCCAAATCTCTGGCTTTTCAACAGTTCAAGAATGGTCCAGACATCGTCTTGGGCCGAACGTGGCATTCCAAAGCTGGTGGAAATTGATGTGCAGAAGTCAAGATGTTGATTGCGTGACTGATGCAAGAGCAGTTTTGTTGCCAAAGCGATAGGTGTCTATGAAGCTACAGGTGGATGGAGGCCTAACAAGGCTTGGAAATTGCAATGCTCGCTGAATGTAAATAAACTGGGTTGCAGTCCGGAATATTGGCCAACATGTCAAAAATGCTGGTCTGAACAAGTTTTCACACATGCTCAAGTCACCTAAATAGGATAGAAAGATCAGGTTGGGTTAGTTTCAGTATATCACAGAGCAAGGTTACCAACTCGTCCAGTCCAAGGTCGGCAGGCATTCCGAACTACTACCATGGACTGACTTGCCGCAATCCAGATTTCCAAGTCAAATTGAGGTGTGACATTTTTAGAGGTATTGCACCCTCGTTGACGAACGACTGAGAATTGCGTCAAATTATAAATTTATTCAAAAATTCTGCCAAAGGAAGCTTGTTCCCGGTCTGTGTAATAGACTCATTGTGAGATCCCTGCGAGTACACTTCTTCGTGGAATGCAACGTCTGCTAGATGCCTGTTGTCGGTTTCTCTTGCATGAATTAAATCTTTCAATTCTGGACATTCTGGTTTGTCAGCCGCACTGAAATCACTACCAACGAAACCACAGGAAACGCCGGAAACACGAAAAGTGGAGTTGTGATCGAAGAGGGATACCCAGGTTCCCGGGAGGTTCGTCGACTCCTTCTTGTTGATGCAATTGGGGTCTTTAAGGATCTCAATGGATTCTCTGGTTAAGCGGGTGGGCAGTGACCGTGGTTGTGCTATTACAACAGCTTCATCCCAAAGAACTGTGTGTTTCGTGTCGTGCACATGTCTGGCTAACGCCGACATGCCTGGTTTTGGTTTGTTGCGACAATCTCCCTTGTGTTGCTGAAGTCTCGTTTTCAGATTCTTAGATGTCTGCCCAATGTAAGTTGACTTGCAGGCGCAGGTGACCCTGTAAATGCCTGATTTACGAGAAGGTGCTGTTGGATCCTTGTGCTGAGACAGGATGTTATTCACTTTGGTTGGTGGGATGAAGATAGTTGTAAAATTGTGCTGCTTGAAGATCCTCTGAAGGGCGTGGCACGTAGGGGGTGCATATGGAAGGTATACTCTTTTCGAGCTGGAGATCCGTGGCTTTGGTTTCTTGGTGGCAAATTTAATGGCTAAGCGGCGAATGATGTCTCTGCTGAACCCATTTGATTCTGCATGCTCAGCTAGAATCCTTAGCTCCTGTTGAAGGCTTTCTTTGGAACTCAACGCCAGCGCTCTGTGGGTAAGGGTGTTCCATCTGGCATGATGTTGTGCTTGGGGGTGGCATGATCTGTTGTTCAGGTAACAATCAGTATTGGTGTCTTTCCTGTATATCTCGGTGGTCAGGCGCGAGTGGTCGCTTTTACCAGAATTGAAAGATTTAATTCATGCAAGAGAAACCGAAAACAGGCATCTAGCAGACGACGCATTCCACGAAGAAGAAGTGTACTCACAGGGATCTCACTATCAGTCTGTGCCAGGACTCCCCTGAAGACGCTGGCATGGTGACCGGTGAAATCGATTCGAGTTAGTTTTTACTGTTTTTATCTTCTTTGACAACTGTAACAGAAGTGATTACACCACTCTCAACTCTTCTTCTGTAATTCACTCCATCCGGTAAGTGAATGAGTATTCCCGGATATTTTATATGCAACGACTTTAACTGCACAGCGACTTTATGAACACACTGTAGTTCGACCTAGGTTGAAAGGTAATTTTGACAGGGACTGTGCTGGGAGACTGGTTTTCCACAGAACCAATAAAAACGAAGGCAAAATTGCAAAGTATCTTCGGGTTTTATTATCTTCTATCCAAAAATAACAAGGAGAATTTCAACAAAATCTTGCAAAAAACAATCACACAATGCCGAAACAAATAGTAGCACATCCAGATGAAAACCACATCATCCAAATTCATAAAACACAAGCGGTCGTATGCACCAAAGCCACGAACCCTACCTAACCCTAAGCTTGAAAAAAGTCAATTCCATGTTCAGATGCACCTTTCTCAACGATAGAAATGGAATACTGTGTTTGCATAGAAATCAAATTTCCATGCATAAAATTTTTGTGTCGAACTCCTTTGGAAAATTTGATTTCTATGCACAACAGTATTCTTTTCCATCGTTGAGAAAGGTGCATCTGAACATGGAATTGACTTTCTTCAGGGTTAGGGTTCGTGGATTTGGTGCATACGACCGAAGATTTGTTTAGTTTCCAGATACTTGGATACGAATTCTTAAAGATGGAACAGCACCAAAAGTTGCAAAATTATTGCTTTATCGGAGTTTTTCCCATCTTGAACCCCCACCCGTGGACCAAATTCTGAAATTTTCATTGGTTTAACTCCCATAGGTAGTTTCCGAGATATAAGGTTTTAAAGATTGCTTATTCTGCTTCGCGTTCATTTTTATCGCTGCTGTATTTGCATTTTTCTAAACGGAAAACAGTAAAGGGCTGAAATTTGGTTCCATCGTGGGCTTTTTGTCTGCGGATCATGCTGAAACGCTGAAAAATGCACATTTTAAGTCCTAAAATGAGTTCTAATCGTGCAAACAGAAAAAACGATACTTTTGCAAATGTGTGTTTTTCATGGGGAAAATAATAAAAAAAAAAAAACTGCCCAAGATCAGAGTTTTGCTGAAGGAAGACACCATTTGGCAATAGTTTGGTACATGCTACAATTTCAAAATAACAAAAAACAAAAAATGCCGAATCTTCGATTCAAAAAATTTCAGGACCTCGGCACTTGGCATGCCCTTTCGTGGTGTTGAGCTCATTTCTGGGAAAAAAATTCAGCCCCCTTCATTTTATGCTCCAAAACAAAAAAAATCTTGCACAGGTGCTGCGCAACAAAAGATCTTTGATTATCCTTTGGATAGTTGTGCAGAATCCTGTCCAAAAGTGTCCCCATATTTCCCTGAAATTGAGCAAAATTTTTCTTGCATCCTCAACGGAACACATGACACTAAAAGAAATCCTTGGAGAACAGAGTATTCTACGAATGTGGTTAATAAATGCATATACTTACCCCAATTCCAATGTTCCTAGAATCTGTACAACACGGTTTTTTACAAATTAAAAGCAACCTCCCCACTCCAACAGAATACAACACGCACACTATTTAACAATGACTGCACACACTTATAAACCTCATTCTAACAACAAAGGGACATTTTGCCTTCGAGGCACGACTATAATTTCGCCTTCATTTTCCCCATCAGCTTCTCCAACTTCATTGCCTTTGCCAGGTCGCCTTTGATCTTCATCTTTCCGCTCATGAACGCCGATGCCGTCTTCAACTTTCCTGAAATTAGGAATTGCTGCCGTCAATGGAAAGGAATCCCAGCAGTAGCACAACAGTGGAAACTTGGCTCACAGACCCCACTTGACGCCATTGAAATCATGCAATTTGATGCCGAGATATCCAGACCAATTTGAGGCATGAAGTTTTGGAGATATCACACCCTGTTGAAGAACGACTCAAGATTGGCATTTGTCATTCGTCAACGGGGATGCAATACCTCGAATCATTCATGTGAAAAATTGGTTCTGAGATCTGAATAGCATCATGTGAGTTCTTCTATCAAACCACCTACCTATTTGGATTTTATCACCTATGAAAACATCTTGAACCTGGATGTGCGCAAAGCAACTCTTGTCCTTCCAGGCAAAAGCAAGGGCAGGGCATGATTTGAATTCACCCTAACATGGACTAATTTTAACATGAACTAATTTGCCATTTTCTTTCCCATGCCTGTTTAATCTTCCCCCCTTGAAAGCCTCGAAATTTATGCCTTGCGTTGCGCATCTTCAGGAGCTTGTCTTCGAAATGGTAGGCTGGAGCCAACTTGGTCCCTGAATGTTTTGTGTTCAGCTAGCGTTGAAGGACAGGCAAAGAAAAAATAACTGTCGGAAAAACACTGTTTTCACCATTTGACTGTGGCCCCCGTTATCCGAGCAGAAATAAAAGTGCTCCATTGCAACAAAGGTTAAAAATTGAAAACTTTATTTTCTGATGAGTTTAGTTTTTGTAAAACTGCATTGTTGCTCCATTATGACGTCATGTACCCAACAGTTAATTTTTTTGCCTGTACTTCTATGCAAAAAATGAGAGCTGTACGATCACAAATGTATGCGGCCCCAGCGGGTCCCCCTGGATGCTCCCAAGGGCATGTGGATTTCGTGGGGATGCAGGAAATAGGGGTCTGGCCTCATTTTGTCACTTGATTTTCTGTTTTTATGCTCCTTTCGATGCCAAAGCGAACTCACCGCTGAAAACTGCAATAAAATCAGCAGCGTTCATCACAAACGTGACATCTGGAATAGCTTGTGGGACACCCTGTCCGACACCACCTCCTTTGGTTTTCAAATCGACATGCCAGATGCCAGCATTAGAATCTGAAAAAGGTTAATCGTAGCCAGTGCAGGATTGAAAAAAAATACATTTAATTTGACAAAATTTTAAAACAAAACAAACGACTTTCAAAATCAATGGGTACAACACCAACCAAACAGTGTGTTGGCAACTTGACATAACCAAACTAGCCTTGCCGTACATTTTTCGACGATTGAAAATCCTGATGATTCGTACCGAGGGAGTGTTCTCATAAAGCCGGGATCAATCATCGAGCGTGGAGATTCAAATCGTAAAAAAATGTCTCGTAAGAGTTGTTATGATTTTCAAAATTTTGCAAAAAAAAATTTATCTGGAAGAAGCAGGTGCTTTATTCTGTAACCATGTTTTCAATCAGAATCAGATTAACAGCGGCCGACCATCACGCCCTGCTCCACCTCACGTTTTCAAACAACGCAAAGGATGTGTCATGTTTTAGCCATTCCTCACGTCCATGTGTTTCCACACGACGGGCCTGCACATACGGCGGAGAACAAAATGTGATTGGCTGGAGTGACGCTGTCGTTTTCGGAGAGCTGCATGCAGTGGAGGCAAGAAGAGAAGTGGACCTGTTTCTCTTCTTCTTCCCTGGCTGCATGCTTCTCAGTCCTGAGTTGGAGGGAAGGGATCTGTCATAAGACAGATGCGACTAGGTCCACTGCAGGCACCCCGTCTTTACGAATAGAGTAGGTACATGAAATCAAGAACAAATTATAAACACACAAAACACCAATGTCATAGAAGCATAATATGTGCATACGTTGAAAATACAAGGGCATAACGCTGGTAGACTTGGGGGAGGGGTTAAAAATTCAAGCCATCCCAGAAGGGCAGAAATTGAATTCGCCAGTGTTCCTGCTGGCGACGTGATCACACCTGCTGCAGCAACAATATCCCTGCTGGAAACATGCGTCAACTAAATTTTTGGTAGAAAACAAGGGCTGTTGCATGAGGCACATCTGAATCCAATCATAAAAAAAGGAAAAAATCCCTTCCAGAACTTTGTAGGCTGGATATTACTGATGCTATGGACAAGATCGACGGGGACACCTACCTACGAGGTGGGATTGATGAAATTTAATATGTGGGCTTTTACTGAGCATTTGTAAAAAATTATTACAACAGGCAATAATACCCATCTGCTCAATCTCCCACCCTGCAAAACCGGCCATCCCCCATAGCACGGACAGATTGCAACATAATTATCAATTATGTGTAGGTACCTATTTGATCTAGGGTGGAATTCACTGGCTAAACGTAGAAGGGTTTCTGGGCAGATAGGTCTTTTCCAAAGGGTTGAAACAATGTTGCTGGTTGGTCCAAAATCAAGGAGAGTTTGCTTCCCCCTTGATACAGTGGCAGGCATATCAAGTTGGGAACCAGACTGCTTGTAGGGACGTTGGTAAGTATTCTTTCAGTGTCAGAACTGTGAACGAGTAGAACTCTTTAAATGCGGAGATTTTTGGAAAAGGTGAGGATTTGAGTGTGAGCGCCTCCCGGAAGAATATTTTGCATGGGGTTGCAGGGCAGCCTTCCTCTCGGCTTACATAGACTGAGTCATGATACCATGCCAATTTATTGTGTTGATCACCATGAACTATGAAGTGTGTGCTGATCCCTATTTTTGTGATGTCTGTTCTCGATATGACACGGGTGTTCACCTGCTTAATTGCTGATTTTCGCAGAACTGTGTCCGGGCAAATTATTTTAATTACAATTACAATTGTGAAATTTCCCACATCCTTCTCCCTCACCTTTGATGTCGAATGCATACACGGCTTGAGTTGCGTTGATAACGTCGTCGTTCACAAGTGGTTTTATGACACTAAAGATCTTTTCAATGTCAGCATCGCTCACACCATCTGAAGACGGCTTTTTTGAGCTGTCCTTGGATGCCGGAGTTGTGGTATCATCTTTTGCTGTCTGGACAATGATGTTGAAGTCGTCGAGGAACAGATCGATCATCAAATCAGACCCTGGATTTGAAAGAAGGAAAGAAATCAAAAAACCAGGTACACCTACACTGCGTAAAGTCCTGGCCCCAATCAGGGCTGCAAAAAGTCGGGAGCACGGGAGCATTGCTCCCGGGACCGTTGTGGGCCGACCGGGATCGAAATTGGGCTGAAGAGCAAAAAAAGCTCTCCTGCCTTTTTCGACCAGGACAGAAACGGGCCGATGAGCAAAAAAAAAAAAAGCTCATCAACCAAAAAAATTTGACCAGGCTCCAAAATCCGTGCTCCAGGGTTCCAAACGACTTTTTGCAGCCCTGGCCCCAATTATCTACAACATGATTGATGTTGGGGTATAAACTGATAAAAACAACGTAAGTACCAAGCTTCTTTGCCTCACTTGACATTCTTTTTGGTGCCAAAACTAAGACTGTTCCAAAAAAGCAAGTTCAAAGGGCAATGCAACATTTACCCCTGCCAATGTATCTTTCTATCTGACCCATTTGTAGCGTTGTTCTGAGAAAGGCCCATTTTTTCGATCACCCAGTTTAAGATCTTTAGCCCATTTTTCTGTGGTTCCATATATCAGACAGTGGGTTCGACCGCTTTCGGAGAGAGAGGGAGAGAGGGGGAGAGAGAGAGAGCGAGAGAGAGAGAATACCACTGCCGCAGAGATCAATGAAAAGAAAAAAATATGTCATCGTTTTGATTAAGCTCTGTAAGATCGACAAAATGGGCTCATCTCCGAAAAGTGCAACATTTCAGTTTCTTTCGTTTGAATTCAGGGTCTCGTCAAGTTTCAAACGAAAACAGCCCATTCGGTTTGCTGCAGCAGTTGCGTCGTGACGTGACGAAGGGGGCATGACCATGATCTCGGTCCAAAAACTCGACCTCAGAGTAGACTGGAGAATGACAGTTGAGCTAACCTGAAGAAAGCACTTCCAAGAATAGACAATTGGTCTTCAGAATGCAGCCTGGGCATGCAGCCTTGGAACGAATTGCCTGCCTACAAGAAGTGAGTGCTGAAGTTCCCCTCCCTACCTGGTTTGAAGGCATACTGGTCAAAATCCGTCACGCCAACATCCCTTAGGACTTGTTCGTCGATGCAAAAGTTCCCCGAAAAGGACTTTGAATCCTTCGTCACTATTGCATAGGCACCGTCTGCCATGATGTCGGCTTTACGACACTGGGACTTGATGTCATCCCCACCACCGCTTAGCATCTCCATGGCAGCAGTAAAAATTGCTAGAAGAGGAAGAAATAAGTTAGAAAAAACTGTCAGCTGATCAGACAGTGCCTAATGATTAAGAACAACAGGAATGAAAAAACAAACACAAGACCAACAACATGAATAATCGGTGGAACTTCCAAATTGCCAAACCGCCGACGCATATCCACGATGGCACACGTTTCTTTTGCATGACCTTTGTTGACTTTTAAACAGAAATTACAATATATAAAAGGTTTCCGCGACTTGTGGAAAAGTGCGTTTAAGGACACATTGTGCAACATTGATATCTTCAGAAAACATAAGAATGGATGTTTTCTGTGTGTTCAGAAAACCCAAAAATATGCAAAAATGTTCTGTCAGATACTAGAAAAGCACTCTCCGAAGCATGCTAGGCCCTGATAGGTACCTATGGTTGCTTCCTCTGCATTTGCACATAACCATTTCTTTCCCGTTTCTATCCGACATTGTGGAATGAATCAAGCTGACATCCGTGTTATGCTGTGGGTAGCCCGAATTTATTTGTGGAGTGGGTGGTGGATTGGTGAAAGTGTTGGAAAGACGCATCAAGTATGGGTTTGAAAGGCGTCCCATCCCATCTTCAGTTGCTGGGAGAAGTTGGGCTAAGCCAACTATGAGCAGACTCAAACGAGAATGTTCCTACAGGGGCAATCGAATTTTTGTCCTGTTTCCACCATGGAACGAAATAAAATGCAGCCTCAGCCTTTTTTCCAAATCGATTGGAGACAGACAATAAACATGAAACTGCAAAATGATCAAAACTTCCAATCTCGTCAGAATTAAGCTCTTTTTCCAAGGAGCGAAAATGCTGCAAATTTCGTGCACAGTCTCGTCCCGAAAAAAATAGACATTTGTATGACCTTTGAACTTCCATGTAAAATGCCAATTCATGTCACCTCAGCACTCACCAGTTCTCGGCCAGAGAGCATTCACAGCAATACCGTCTTCCCGAAATTCTTCCGCCATTCCCAGCACGCACATGGACATTCCGTACTTGGCCATCGTGTAGGCCACGTGATCCTTGAACCAGCGTGGTGACAGGCTAAGAGGTGGGCTCAATGTCAGGATGTGTGGGTTTTTGGCTTTCTTCAAGAACGGAATGCACATCTTTGACCTGTGAAGTGAAAATGAAATTAATTCGAGCATTTCAAGACGAGGTACGATGTCGGTAAAGTAACCTAATGGCTAATAGTTAGGTACCTGGCAAGCATGATGCAAGTTTGGTCGGTTCTCCGAGTAGAAGAATACTGTGGAAAACGCTGATTATGCTCAGCAGAAAACCATTTGGCTTTTTTTTCGGCCTGCATTTTTTTTTCCATGCATTCAGCTACATCCCCAAAAATTATTTTTCAGTGCAAAGCGGACACGTCAAGTGGCTGGTCGCAAACAAGGTTCTTAGCCAACTAAAATGCAGGCATAAACTTTGACTATGCACAGTTACAGGAGTTCGTGCGAAGCGTTGGTCTTGGTCCTCATTGTGCAGTCCCAAACTGGCATCAAGCATCTGCGGTAGGTGAAAAATGACCATTGCAGGTGCCTGAAAAACATAATTTGCAAATGAAACAGGCTAAGCACAAAACTTAAAGCAGTGCCAGTGGGATGTTCATGACCTCCAGAAATGCTCAATTGCACTTACACAAAAACTAGCTCCATGTTCAAGCTTGAGAGCTATACGATTCAAGGAAAAGAACTAAGCGAGTCTTGCTGTAGTAGGTAGGTACTTTTTACGAAAAGATGGACGAATGTTAAAAAAATCCGGTTCAGACACAACATGAGGTTTCACAAACTGGAACAAGATGTGAGGGCAAGTTACCAACACCAGATAGGTTCCGCGAGCATTTATCTGATGCATCAGATCATATTTTTTCATCGGTGTTTCCAGCGTCCCAGAGAGCGAAATGGCACTGGCATTGTTGACAAGAATGTCGATTCCTCCGAAGCTGGCGACAGCTTTGTCAACGGCACTCTGAACTTGCTGCTCATCCCGGATGTCGACGATGCACGGCAAGCACTTTCCACCTGCATCTTCCACTAAAAGAATAAGCAAAGCAATCATGTCGAAGTGAACTGGACAGGAAACATAAATCATGAGGAGGGGTTTCGGACATTGCATAAATTTAGCTGCAAAAGGATAACCAGCATGCATTGATGTCCACAGCAAAATCAGGACAAGAGCTGGCATACTTTAGCTAAAACCACAAGAAAATTTGCAGGAAATTACCTTTTATACCAAAGATATACCTTTTTATACCAATACCAGCGCCCACTGGGACGTCGCTTTTAGGTCCTACACTTCAAGACTCTCGACCTTTATCGGTGAACACGATTGGAAGAAATCCACAGCTGCGAGCACGCAAATCTCAATGAGACTAAGAGCACCTCATTTCATATGTTGGTTCACTTTTGCTAAGGACTGGCCTACACTAGGTACACATGCAAAGCCAAATTTGAGAAAAGATGCATCATATTTCATGATGACAATCTCACATTTGTTTAGGCTTCCTCTTCCTAACCCCATGAGTCTATTTTAAAACAAGGCTTGGTGAGATCCCGCAATCTGTCTTCTCCAGTGAAATGAAACCTGTTACACACCATTCGGGTCAAGAAAATGAACCTTGTTTAGACCTCTTTTAGTTCTGAAACTTTTCGTCGCCATTCGGCCATACAAGGTTGCAGGAATAAAACTTAGAAAGCCACATTATTAACCTTCTTTTGCTGCAGTGTAAATAGTTCCAGGTAATTTGGGATGAGGCTCAGCTGTTTTTGCTGCAATGATAACATTGGCTCCGTCCTTTGCAACCTTCAGTGCGATTGCCTTCCCAATGCCACGACTTGCCCCAGTTATGAACACAGTCCGACCGGCTAGTTTTCTAGATAAAGACATTGAATGGGCATAATCAGTAGTGGATATGCAGGATAGGTTAACCTTTCTGTCGTTAAACAAAAATCACAATGTCGAAGCTTGGTCAGGCACCCCCACTAAATAAATATCTTGCTGAAATTCTGGAATTCCAGCCAAAATCTCATCTCACAGCTGGCGGATTGCTCCTTTTATCTTGCTGACATTGTCTGGTCCCTTTTCCCCTTTATCCTAACAAACATGAACCCATGTAGCCACGCAGGCCCAAAAACACAATGTGGCACCTGGGCCATAATTCAGACAATCACTGCTGTTTCTCCTGTATGATGTTTACCACCGGGAAGACTCGACGGGTGGCAGACGGCGGGTAGAAAAAGAACCTACTGCCCATAGCCTACCTACAATGTTCATAATCACACCGGTTGCAATGCCAAATAAATGGAATAAGCTTCCCACACAATCTTATAAACATCAGCAGCATGAAGGTTCGGCTCCGGCTGTTTATTTACAGAAGCCTTTTCAAGCTAGGTGCCGAAGTGTATAGGTATTTTCTCAACTTCAAAAATGTTGCCATTGAAAATGTGATGTGCTGTATCCCAAAAATGTGTGCTCACAAACACAGACACTCTCTGTCAGAGAGAGCGTCATTCAAACTCAAATATAAATCAGCGCACTGTGAAACAACCACATCCATCCAGCTTGTTTCTCCAACTTATTTCACTTTCGTGATAACTGAGGCCCACTCATGCATTATGACTATCAAGTTTCAACTTGCAAGCAGAACTGGATCACCCTGAGTGGGCCCTGAGTACCTACAGTTTGGTCACAGGTGCCTATGCAGCAGAGGTTATCTTTCTCAGATACTGATGTAGGTATAACTGCCTACCGACCACACGAAACAGAACACCAACCCGGCCAATATTTGCCATTGCTTCAATCAAGAAATGTCCTCCTAACACAAAAATGGTAGAAATACGAACTTTGGACTCAAAAGGAAAGGTACCCATGAATTCTGTTATAGTTTCCTATCTAGACCCTCCATCAAATGAGTCAAAGGAGGGAATTTCAATTCTGAAACGTGTGCTGTCAAACCAGAAACAATTTTATTGGGCAAAGCGCTTTGCCAAAGATCCCATGAGTTTTGCTTTGATGCATTTTCGTATAATTTTCTTGGTCATCCCAGCAAAATATTAACAATGACAAACTAGATCTTTTTTCCACATCAGCACTCCCTGTTTCCAAATCCTTTTTGTGGTTTGTTTTTAAGTTTGAGTAAACAACAAAACAAATGATTGGAATTTCACTCAAGATGAAAATTGAAAATGCCTATCGAAATTCCATCCACAAAAATCCCGTGTCTGACAATCAATGCAGTGAACAACCTCAGTGTCACATGAAAACTTGTTTGGTCCATTTCAGATGGATTGGTGCACCATTCGGAATATGCACCATAATGATAGCATTTTGCGTGCATGGAAGCTACACCGAGCCGAGGCCAAAAAAGTGCGACACCTACACAATTTCGAAAGCAAAATAATAAACAAATTAACCTACCCACCCAGTATTCAACATCTTGCTGGTTGCATTCAGCTTTCTTCGACTGACGTAGAACTCTCCAACAGCATTTGAAATTTCAAAATAAGATAGGTACCTAATTTCTGTGTGGGTACTAGGTAGGCTATGTACCTGACAAAACCTTGCTGAAAGCAAATGAACCTGAATAAGGCTTTCTTCACCCTTGAAGCAGCAAGCAGTGCAATCACAGCTAGAAAGTAGAAGAATTAGGTACAAACAAGGACAACAAAGACAGCTGGAAAAATTTTAAAAGCCAACCAATAGGTAGGTACCTCATAGATTCGGAGCTGTGACCCTCGAATGGTGGTGGACATAAAAAAAACAATAGGCCTAATAATTGAAAAGGCTATTGGTTTCCCCGGAAAGAAAAAAAAATGAAAAACAAGCAAGAACGTGAAAAAAGAAAACAAAAAACAAGCAAAAGAAAAAACAAACTCAACTTCTCTGCCAAAAAAAGACAGTCACGCACAGTCACTGACGTCAAACTCGTAGTCGAATTCGACTCAAGACTCCAGTAAGGTTTACGGCTTCTTTTCTCCAGACCTTAGAAAGAAGAGATCAAGAAACAAACGACAGAAATGATAAAAAGAAAAAACAAAACAAAAACAACAACTTCCCTTCTACCCAAACAAAACAAAGAGAACAATTTCCCTTCTGCCGAATCAGTCCATTCCAAGGGAACAATCCAGCCTCCTCCGGTAGGCGGTATCGGTATCACATTTACTCTGTTCGACAGGTTTTCATGCCATAAAGGCAATCATCAATTGTGAACAGCAGAGGTTCATCATATACCAGGGAAGGGATGGGAAGGAAATGTGACCGTCGGCTGCATTATCGAAAGGAGGGGTAAAGGGAAAAGGAGGGGAAAGGACCGCGAAGAGATCATCGGAATGTGGACGGGGCCTAGTCATATAGCAATCACTTCAGACACCCAAGCAGACACACGCACATGCACAACCAGGCAAGATCCTCCATTCCACCTGGTCAGTCCACAACTGCCGTGTTGCCACAAATCCATCATTTGCTCAGCGTCAGATCAATCATCATTTGGGTGGGTATCGTCATTACACCTCCGTCACTCATTCAGTGTCATCTCCCGAGTTCGTCAGACATCCCTTACCACAATTTGTCCAACTGTTCACCTTGAAATTCGTCAATAATCTAAAAACAGGAAAATAAAAGAAAGAGAAAAACAAAGGATGAAGGAAGGAAGCAAAGCAACTTCAAAAGAGGCAACTTTTAAAAAGAAGAAAAAAGAAAAGAAATAATGACATAAAGAAAATACAAGAAAGAAATAGATGCAAAAAAAGTGAATAAAATGAAAGAAAGATGAGAACTTCCTCTTTTCAGTGCACGACAACGAGGGAATGGTTTGCCTTGTGTCAGTCACGTGGTGAGAGCGCTGTCCGGCACAAGCTCGGTCAACAAGCGCAGGGAGTCACGGAAGCAACAGCGGCGTTCGCCAGCAGTTCGCACACTCACTCTTCCCAGCTGCGTGAAAAAGGCTTTGGAAGGGTCCTTCCAAAACGCGGAATTTGCGGTCTGTGGCTGCAGTGCAGTGCGAATCTAGACCTCAAAACCTCCACACCAAGCTGCCCAAATGTAATCTAACCCAACCTAACCTAACCTAACCTCACCCATTCAAACCCAACTCAACCCAACCTGACCTAACCTGCGATTCCGCGGAATTCGCTTGTTTTGCGAACCGTCATATCTTCCATTGGTCCGCGTCTGCATTTTTGTTTGTCCCCTTTGGAATCAGTGTTGTTCCAACACTTGTTTCATTTTACCCTATTTCAAGAGTGGAAAAACGGTATTCCTAAAATATGGATACCTGGACACCTGGATACCCCCACAAATACTTAACCTCTTAATTACGAACCTCGTGGCGCAGTGGTTAGCGCATTCGACTCACACCCAGGTGGACCGAGTTCGATTCCCCGTCGGGGCACGAAATTTACTGTGGCACAAATGGTGCATCCTCCCTCGGCGAGGCACAGTAAATGAGGTCGGAAAGAGAGACTAAGTGGCCAGTCTCTTAGTCCTTCGGATGGGACTTTAAGAAGAAGGTCCCGTGTGCAGTATCACACTGCGCACGTTAAAGAACACCTGGCTCCAAGTCCAAGACAGTGGCTTGGCAGGTTACACAACAGAGAAGCCACATCTCACAAGTCACACATCACTGCTCTGCAGAGCATGATTCTCTCCGGGAAAAATGGGGCATAGTTCTCCTTGCGAGCCCAAGGTGTGTGCAACAAGGTAAAAGGTCGGACCACCAGCCGAATGGCTATCAGTCCATATGACTCAATGATGATGGGAAATAGGTTAGGTTTGGGTAGCAGAGGTTAGGTTAGGATTGGATAGGATAGTTTAGCATGGGATATGTTAAGTTAGGTTGGTTTGGATGGGTTAGGTTGGGTTAGAAGGGTATCCAAGGAGGTATCCAGTTGGGTGTCCAGGTATCCATATTATAGGGACCACCTGGAAAAACCCTATTTTTACCCAAAATTTTCACGAGTCCCTAAATTTGGCCCAATTGCATTGTTGAATAAACAGAACCGAAAACGGAACGCACCGAGCGCAATAGATTAGGTGCCTAGCATTGGTAAGCACTATCACACGGTACCTACCCACCAATCAATAAGTTCATTTTACTTTTGTCCTCATATGTTTGTTCGCTGATCCTATAAAAATCCAAAATCTTTTTTAGATTGAAAGAAGCCAGTATCACGGAGTTGATGATTATTGATTTACTTTATTCGCTTTATTCTCTTCAGGAAGATCTGTTGCTTGTGGCTAGCTGGTTCAGTGCAAATAAGTTAAAGCTCAATGTTGACAAAACAAAGCTTGTTTTATTCCACTCACCAGGGAAAAGAGCTGCAATTGATAAAAATAACTTTTCACTTACACTAAATGGATCCGTGATCTTCTGTTCCCCTAGTATGAAATTTCTCGGAGTAATTCTTGACCAGAATCTGCCCTGGGCTGAACATATTTCAACAGTCTTGAAAGGGCTGAATAGCTCATTGTTTCTTTTCTATAAAGCTAAAGCCGTATTACCATGTCATGTTCTTCTCTTACGTCGGAGAGATCTGGTCCGGGTAAAGTTGCGGGTAAAAGCGCTTCCATGTATTTCTCCATCTGATTTTGCATTTTACCCTCAATTCCGGGTAAAATCGGGACCACATCTCTCCACCGTTACTGTATTATTCGTTTGTTTATCCCCGTATTATTTACGGTCTTGAAGTGTGGGGCAATTGTTATCATACAAGACTTGCTGGTTTGTTCACTGAGCAAAAAGCAATCTTACGATTAATCGTGGGAGCTTGCCGCATGCACCCCTCGCAGCACCTTTTCAGAAATCTGGGCATTCTCTCCATTTTCCACCTCGTAGTCTTCAGGACATTGCTGTTGTCATTCAAAATTGTTCACAACAAGGACTACAATGGGGAACTTGTCATGCTGCCATTGAGTCATGGTTTTCCCACTAGAGCTGTGAACATGAACAAACTTGCTATGCCATTCCCTAGAACGAACATGGGCAAATTTGCTTTGGAATATCGTCTCCCTTACTTGTGGAACAGGATCCCGTGTTCCATTTCAAAAATGTCAGTTTCTTCTACATTCGAAAAATCGCTTTTGAGTTACTTGCTTGAATTAGAGGTAAAGACTGTTCTTCAGGAATTCTTCCATTTTTGATTTTTGACTGCCCATTTATTGTATTTTTCCTCCATGTTTTTTCTCATCACTTTTCCTTCTTTGTGCCTGAATAGATTGCTTTTTTGCTACCGTGAAATTGCTTATGCTTTTTGCTGAAATGCGTGTTTTTCTCGTAGTTTGGTCATGCTTGCCCATAGTGTTCGTAAATTCCCGGGAATTTATTTTCGAGGGAATATACCGGGAATATTCCTTTTTCGGGAATTTTGGGAACAAACGAAAATTCCCGGGAATCATTGGGAATATTCCCAGGAATTTTGGGAATATTCCTGGGAATTTTGGGAATATTCCCGGGAATTTTGGGAATATTCCTGGGAATTTTGGGAATATTCCCGGGAATTTTTGGATCATTCCCAGGAATTTTGGGAATATTCCTTGGAAAATTCAAATTTTGAAAATTATTTTGAAAATTTATCACATTTTGCCAGTTTCAATATGAGTAATTTCGCCATTATCGCCAGAGCAGATACAGGCTGGTGTGAAAATGCAAAATGCACGAAAGCAGCAAAATGTTGATAATTAATGTGGTTAAAGTCACCCGGGCTGTGAATTCTGTGGTACCTATATCATTTTCTCGGGTAATTACGATGCGGAAGGGTGAATCTAGGGCGGCGTATGTTCAGAGTCAATTTTGGGGGATTTTTAAACCTGGTTAATTCCTGGCCTGTTTGCGAATGGCTTTTTTAAATTCCAATTTTCCTTTCTTTCGAACTAATTTTCTATTTGAAAAATCATACTACACATTAGGGAACCTATAGGTACGTACTTAGCAGAGTTCGTTCCAACAGTGAGCAGTTTTGATCCTTTGGAATCATCGTGTGGGGCTGGCTGCTCCCGACTCAGAGACTTGTTGGTAAAAATTTATAAACATCTGCTCCTTCTTCTTGACGAGCATGATGGCATGATCAAGAGTTCGCGACTGCAGGCTTATGTCTGGTTTTGGAGGCTTTTACTGACGAAATCTTGTGTTGTAATTGCCTGCCGACTGCTCGTGTTGGAACTACGTGGGCGGACTGGGTCTAACCGCACACCAAAAGATACAAAGGGAAGTTGTACCTAAACGCTTTGGGCCGAGAAAAAGAATTTGTTCCAATTTTTCATTTTTTTTTTCAAAGTGACAACAAGATCATGTTTTAATTTCCAAATTTGTATCTAGAATGTACCTAGAATTTTCATGTAGAATTACCTACCTGGTGCTGCAAAGATGTGTAGGTATTGCATAATGTTCAACAGTCGTAAAGAAGTCGATGGAAGTTGGTTTTTTTACTCTTGGGGTAGGTTAGGATAAAAATTCACCAGATTTATGGCAAATGCATAGTTACACATTCACAACCTTGGGTTGAAACTTGAAGGTAGACAAGCAAAAGGAGCAAAACGGCTCGATGGGGAGAGCAAGCCCACAACAATTAAATTTTA
This sequence comes from Sinentomon sp. SZTP_YWyxl, assembly GCA_030068105.1. NCBI lineage: Eukaryota > Metazoa > Arthropoda > Protura > Sinentomata > Sinentomidae > Sinentomon > Sinentomon sp. SZTP_YWyxl. The sequence continues at coordinate 17,620 of JASGXE010007143.1, forward strand.
GGAGAGCAGCCATCCTCACCCCTTCATAGCAGTAAATGCACTTATCAAAGTCCAACCCCTTAGGTACCCCTTATCAAAGTCCAACCCCTTTGGTACCCATTTTATGTCCAACGCTGGCCGCTCTGGAGACAAAAAGTCTAAAGTAGATGAGAAAACCAAAACGAGACTAGGACTAGCGATTACCTAGGTGCCTAATGTGAAATATTCAAATTTGAGAGTTTTGCTAGAAATTTTGAATGAAAAATTCCCAGGAATTTTGGAATATTCCCGGGAATTTTGGAATATTCCCGGGAATTTTGGGAATATTCCCGGGAATATTCCCTTGGAAACTTTTCAAAGTCAAAAACAGTCAGAAAAATCAAAATGAGACTGGAAATATTCCCGGGAATTTTCATTGAAAATTCCCGGGAATTTTGGGAATATTCCCTCGGGAACTTTCCCAGAGGGGCGGGAATATTCCGGGAATATTCCCGGGAATTTTGGGAATATTCCCTCACTCCGAACACTACTTGCCCAGTAGTTTTTCTACTTTGTCCTATTTTGCAACAATAAATTTGTTTCTCTTTTTTTTTTATCTAGGCTCCCCTGTTTATTTAGCTTTTCCCACTTGAGGCCGTGGGTGGGGACTTTGCTCTAGGCCCGCTACTCTCCCTGCCCTTCCCCGGCTTGGCATTCAAAGTTAGGCTTGGGGTGCCCATCAGAATGACATGGGTGTCAAATAAAACAAATTGCAGTTTTTTAGCCACGTGGCATCTACGTAGGCCTACATTGATGCATAGCTGATTTACTAATCCATTTTCGTTTTTCTTTTTTCCTCTGCATGCCAACTTTTTGCCTAGGGCATAACCAACAAATTGGTGGTGTTTGCTAATTTGTGCTGGTTTTTGCTGTGGCCTTGGAACATCAATTGCATCTGCCCATCATTTGCTTTGCCTGCACGAATTCCATTTTGGCATGCCAACCAACTGCTGTGCTCACGTAAGTAACTGCTTTGTTTACCAATCTCTGGCCTTGCATCTTTTTCAACACTGGATTTTTCACACAAATGCACACATATTACAACGTCCACTGGCGCAACCAGGGGGGACAAGGGGGACGTGTCCCCTCCCGAAATAAAAAAAAAAAACAAGAAAAAGGGCGAAAACTCTTCGCACATTTTTCATCATTCTTTTGACCATGCACAACTGATGATCGCACCCAAAGTGAAGTGAAGGCCTTGCAGAAAATTCTTGTTTCTTCTTGCATACCTACATTTTTTTTTTTTTTTTTTTTTTTTTTTTACTGGTGTTCTCACTCAACAGCAGAGAACACATTTTTTTCAATTTATTTTATAATTTCGTTTCATTTGCAGTTACCAATACATTTCTCAGAGAAGATCCAGAGGTCGTTAACAGCTTGGATTGAGAATTCTTGAGCAGTGCCGTCTGTGACTCAGTAGAGATGAAATGCAAACAAAAAACATTCTTCAATGCAATGCAGCTCACTTGACTTGATGAATGGCACAAGTAGCTGCGGGTACAATTATATTTTGGTCCTCACAGTGAAATGCATGTTTCTCATCTCACACGAGACACCAGCTTGCTGCTTTTTGCGACATACATGTAATCTAATCCTAATTTTTTTATCTTTCTTGAAAGGTACCTTCTAAAGGGCATATCCTATTTTTCCTTTTTTAGGTATCATTTTTTCATTTATTAGGCCTATCATAATCATATGAATATTTAATTATGGGAAACCCTATGGAGTATCGACTTCTGCAGGAAGACCAGAAAAATTCTGTCTTTTTGCAGTTTTGAAGGGGAAAATACACCACTTTCGACTCCATTTTCTTCTCAAGAACCCCAATTTTGCACCAAAATGAACCATTTTAAAAATTTCTTCAGCTTCTGGTGGACTCCGTCCCCCAGACCCCCTGCCAGGGGCTCCGCCCCTTGGAACCCCGGATCGCAAGATGCGGCGCGATTTTTCACGCGTTTCCATTTTTCTTTTGGGTTGTCCCCTCCCGAACGAAAATCCTGGTTGCACCACTGACAACGTCCTCTATCCATGCTTTTTTCATCGACATTGTGTTGCAAAAGGAAATTTTTCGTTTTTGAAAATTCATGATTTTTTTTTTTAAACTGGGGACAGGGTCCCCCCGCCGATGAGTTCGAAGGACAAAGAGTCCGGAGTCAGAAGGTAAAATCCAATGCCAATGCACCGACGCAAATGAGCAACAGATCAGTGCACCAGGCACCACGTCAAGACGTTATAAAATGGACATTGCTCAAAAGAGGACAGCGCATCGGTTTCCAAATAAGGTGGAGGATCAAAATCTGGCGATGCAGACAAATTACCAATGGGCAATTATTTGTTAGTGGCAATGTTCATTTTTCATACAATGTTAAAAAGAAAATAAAAGTCAAAAAGCACAGGTCATACCTTGCATAAATGGTCAGATGTAGATTGCAGATGTCATCAAGAGTCCATTGTAAAAGAGGTGAGCAGTTCAAATTGGTGCAGGTTGCAGATATGAATTGTGGCCAATTTAGTTTTATTTCAGTCGAGAAGTGACAAGGCCACACGATTCAGTAAGTAGACCCTATGCAGAAATTAGCATGCCAAAGAAAAAAAAGGAGAGAAAGAAATGGGGGGAAGAAATTAGTAATTTTGCCATGAAGACTAACTATCTAAACATCTAGTTTTGAAGAAATGACATCAGTGAATTGCTTTTCAGGTGACTGCAAGATTTCGGCTGGCAATGCAAGTTTGTTCCACAGAAAAATGTTGCGATTAAAAAAGGAATACCTGTCTACATTTTTGGAGAGTATAGTTGGCACAAAGGAAATTGCCTTGCTGTCTCTTGTATTATGGTCATTCCGAGTGAAGATCCAGGGCCCATCCCCCCAGCCACCTTTGTTGATAATGCAATTCCTGAATGCAGACAGTCCATGTAGTAACCGTCTTTTGTTGAGGGAATCCCAGCCCAAATCCGTTAACATGCTTGTCACACTTGCATCAAAAGCAAAATTTCCTGTTACGAACCTAGCTGCCCTTCTTTGCACAGCCTCAATGGCATCAATGTGACATTTTTGATAAGGGCTCCATGTGGTGGTAGAATATTCTAGCAAAGGCCTTACAGTTGAAAAATACAGAATTGACTTTATACGCCGTGAAGCATGATTGTAATTGCGAATGAGAAAACTTAGTTGATGCCATGCCTTTTTAACAATCGTTTGGATATGGGGAGTCCAACTGAGCTTGCTGTTAAAATTTAAACCCAAGTACTTCACACAATCTGGTCTGGATAGCACAGAGGAATTCACAGAATAATCAAACAACAGGGGGTTAGTGGAGGATGAAAATGACATGGCCGAAGTCTTGGAGATGCCAATTTCCATTAAATTCTGCTGACACCAGTCATTTATTTGTTCCAGATCAGTTTGAAGTGCGACACAGTCCTCGAGGGAATGGACAACTCTGTACACCACGATGTCGTCAGCAAAAAGTCTGATGGGAGACTTTATGTGACGTATGAGATCATTAATAAAAATAAAAAGAGAAGTGGGCCACAAACAGAGCCTTGTGGAATGCCACTAGTGACATGTTGGGGATCTGATTGATCCTGGTTGATTAGGACCTGGAAATATCTATCGCTCAAAAAGTTACATATCCACAAGTATAGATTTTCTGGGATGGAGAGTTTAGAAAGCTTCCAACAGAGTAAAGGAATAGATACCCTGTCGAATGCCTTCACAAGGTCTATGAATATTGCATCTGTTTGAATTGACCTGCCTAAAGTTGACGACAAATCATGAACAAAACCTGTGAGTTGGGTTTCACAGGAGTGACCAGACCTAAAACCATGTTGGCCATGAAAGAAAAAATCCCTGCTTTCAAGAAGATAGCAAAGATACCCTGCCACCATCTTCTCCATCAACTTAGCTGATGCACTTATTAAGCTGATGGGCCTGAAGCTGGAAACAGACAGTGGCAGGCCACCCTTTGGAAGGGGCCTAACAATACTGCGCTTCCAATCCAAGGGTATAGAGTTTAATGCCAGGGAGGATGAAAAGAGAACAAAAAGAAACTTTGCCACAACTGTGCAGTGATTCTTTATGAACATCATGGGTATTGAATCGATAAGGTCAAATGTTGAATTATTACATGACCTTATTGATCTGACCAAAGCCTCAAAGGAGATAACATCAGCATCTCTAAGCAAATTGCTGGGACGTGAACAATCTGAAGGCATCGAGCACCCCTTACCATTCATATGCTCACGAATTTTGTGCGCAAATGAAGTGCAAATAGAGCCCGAATTCTTCTCTGCTACGGCAGGAGGGGTAACAGATGTCCTACTGCGATGGAATGACCAGAATTGTCTGGTGGTGATCACATCGTTCACCGCCAAACCCTTCAGGAATTTTCTTTCTGAGGCAAGAAGTTCCCTCTGTGAATATAGCGGGGAATTGATGCTGGGTGACTAGAACAGTTTTTGAACAAACTTGTCAGAGAGAGGTATTGAGATCTCAGCCTTGGGGTGAACCAATAAGGAAAAGAATGGTTCTCAACTTTAACATTTCTCTTTTTGGAGACAAACCTTTCAATGACAAGTCTGCACAACATCTTGAATTCAGCCCACAACTCTTCTAAATTTTGGGAAGCAACCCCAAAATCAAGAAGTGCAAAGTTTAAAAATCTATCCACTGCACTTTTATCATATTTACAGTAATCATACCGACCCAGCTCAGCAACAGCCACAGTTGGTAACGGTGGGGGGATGCACAATCCACAGAAAAAGAAGCATGAATTGCCAAGTGATCACTCAGACTTGCAATCGGACGAATGGACAAAAGGCTAGATTTCGGACAGTGAAAGATCAAATCAATTGTGGTACCCACCTGTGGGACTTGGAGATCCTTTGGGCGGGTGACAAAATTTACTACTTGTTGAAGGGAGAATCTGTCAATCAACCGTTGAAGCCCCTCCGGGAAAACATCCAGAGAGGAGGCATCAAGATTGAAATCTCCAAGAACAAGCAAAGGTGAGTTGCCTATAGGCTGGCCATATGATGCTAAACGTATGGCAGAAAGGCACTCCACATGCATCTCTACAAAGCAATCCGGTGATAGGTGTGGCGGGCGATAAATAAGCAAAATGTAAGTTGTCGGATAGAGGACTCAAGAGCTACTAACATCAGCTCATATGCTTTGCTAACGAAACAATTTTAGGCAAGAAGCAAGATCGAATGCCAAGCAGAATTCCTCCACCAAGCCGAGAACGGTCTCGACGAAAAATCGAATAATGATTTGGTAAGATATCGTTTTCTGAGCAGGATTCATCAAGCCAGGTTTCAGTAAGTGCAATGCAATCAGGTTTTACTGAATCAAAGACTGGCCTAAGAGCATAACGTTTTGGAAGAATACTGCGAACATTGCAGAGAACCAAGGAGAACGGAAATTTTAGATTTTGGGCGGCAGGATATTGGGATACCTCATTTGTACTTGGTGGTGGACAGTCGGACACAGTTATCTTACCCCTTAGCAAAAAAACTGTTTATGGACTTAACAATCTTGGCAGCGACAGCTGCTGCACCTTTTTCAGAGTAATGCAGGCCATCATGGGAAATTGAGGAGGCCTGCACTTCCCTCAGGTCCAGAAAGTTAACGTTCACCAGGTTCCTGCAGTAAGTCGAGAGCATGTCATTCAAGTCACTTATCTTTCTTGACAGCTCTGGATTACCTGGTTGTGGTGGAACCGAGCCAACGTTAATTCCCAACGTGACATTTGGATAGGTTAGACCAACTGTGACATTCAAGTCTCCAATCAACCTGGTGAAGGCACGGAAAACGTCAGCAACAGGATAGTGTCTCACGTCCACCTCACCAATTGCCAAGTTGATCAGAACCCTGTCTCTTCCGGACAGACAGCCCAAACAACTCCGAAAGAGAAGATTAATGCCAGGAATAGTTAGTCCACCCCTCCACCTCGAGAACTGTGCGCACTTGATGCCAGCAAAATTTGGAAAGAGGCGTCTCAAGTTTGAGTTGCCAAGATTTATGACGGCAACATGACTGCTGTCACCAACACAAGAGGCAACAGCAGAAGTGCCAACAGCCATGTCCACGTCAGACACTGCTTCAGTTCGCCCTGGAGCAGATTGTGCCATACCACAATCAATATTCCCAACTACAGAATTATTCGCTGCTGTGGGTGGAAGGGAGGCCGATTTCAGAGCGTCAATGGCAGCCTCCAGCTTCGCTATCCTACTTTGCAAACCCTTGATCTCTGCTGAGAATTTACAAACTTTGCATTGAAATGCAAGCCTACCAGTCCCAGCATCTGCAAATGAAGCAGAGATGCCTGAAGATGCAAAGTTCACCCAATCTGAACACCTGTCACACTGGATCCATTCAGTTGTCGGATTGGCTTTGGTTTTCTTTGTTTTGCAAGCAGACCCCCTTTTGGAGCTCTATTGCGTTTGGCCAGGAGATGGGGATGGGCCCGGATTCAACTCAATGTCACCAGCACAGATTAAGATTGTTGAAAGGCAGAGAACGAGCTTTAAAGGCACGCCTCTTGAAGGCAACAAAACAGCAGCGCACCAAAAAATTTTCCCACTGGCGATAGCATCAGGACAAGATCTCTTGGCAAAAAGCGAAAAACCCCGGTGACTGGACTTTTTGCAGCTTTTTTGAGCGGAGACGGAAGACAGAAAAGACCACCACAGCCAGGATCGACACTTGTGCAAAACAACAGAAGGTAAATTATTAAAAACAAAAAGCCCATTTTCGGGATTTCCCCCACGGCCGCCATTTTGAAAAATTGTTTGGCCAGCGAACGAAGCAGCAAAAATGCGTCCGATCTCATCGGCGGCAAAAAGAAGAGTGCAAAATGCAAATGTTGAATGGCTGCAAACTGTGTTGTCTGGTTTTGAAACAATTCTTGTGTTGATGTTAATGCCTAATTAATTGTGACCATTACCACTTGTGATTTTGGGTAAATAACCAAAAAACAGAAAACAGAAAAACAGATCACATGCCGCAATTTCCTGTAAAATACCTATGTTCCGTGTTTTGTCTCTATTATTGCAGGCGTGGATAGGGGTTTTCGTTCATATTTTCGTGAATAATTGTACCTTGGTACTAAAGATTGCCTATCAAAATATCCAGCGTCTGTCACTCCAGTTGCCTCACAGAAAATGGTTGCAATGCAGCGAATTACGAGTAGAAGAAATTTCGTCACGCAGCGTTTGCCATTTTGGCATGAGAAAATAGAGAGACTGATGTATAGGGGCAACAATAGAGCGACGGACTCGGCCTTTTCCTGTATTCAGTATTCATACATCTGTTATTTTGAATGCATGTGCTCAAGTTACAGTTAAAAGGCCACTTTGTAAACAAACCTAAAAAGTTTCTATTGAAGACCATGCTCCTATTTTCCAATGGCTGTCGCACAAGGAACAAGGATCGTTGGAGGAATGCAGGCAGGTGCGCCATTACAGGAACTTTTCCCCGTATGACTGACCGACCAAGAACCATAATATTTTCACGCCTGCGACAACAGAGACAAAATTGAGCAAAAACAGAGACAAAAGTCGAACAAACCACAACAGGAAATTGAGGCATGTGATCAGCGAATGAATCAAATCAATAATTTTCAACTCCGTGATTACAGTGCCATAGTCCTTTCCTTCTTGCACTGATAGGTGGGTGACCAAGAGATGGTTTGGTTGGTGCATTCGACATCGATAAGAGCAGGAGCCGTCGAGGTGCAACACGAACACTGGATGAGGCAGCAAGATCAAAGTCAACGAAAACTTTAAAATTTGCGTTGCTTTCTTCTCCCTTTACGAAAACACACGACAAGTTTCAGTTGAAAAAAGGCATGAAAAAGAAAAAGCGAGACATGGGATAGAAATCTGTGTGTGTTCAGTGCAAAACCTTTTTCACGCAGCTGGGAAGAGGGAGTGTGCGTACTGCTGGCGAACGCCGCTGGTGCTTCCGTGACTCCCTGCGCTCGTTAACCGGCATTGCCGGACGGCGCTCTCGCCGCGCGCTGACGCAGGCGAACCTTTCCCTCATTGTAGTGCACTGGATAAGGTAGGTACTCACGTATTGCCTAAAAGCTCTCATCCCTATCGGTTTCAAACTTTGCCTTAATTCCAATATCATTTTTTTTTTTTTTTTTTTTTTTTTTTTTTTTTTTTTTCTGGTGGTTTTTTTTTCCTCATCAGAACAGTACATAATTGAAAAGGGTCAATTTTACCAAGGCACATAGAATGAGTTTACAAACGATGGTATAAAGTCCCAGAAACGGTTTCAACCAACCTTGCAATAGGCAATCAAAGGATCACGGCCACGGCCCCATCGAGTGAGAAAAGAACAAATGCAGTCGAAGTGTCCATTTGAAGAAATAAGCATCGTGAAGAGCAAACATGTCCAAATGGATGAAGAAATATGGCAATTGTTTGCAGCAGCTCAAGACATGTCCAAATGGATAACGAAAAATGTGCCGTATTATTTAACGGTAGCTCGGCACAGATAAATAAGTTGTGATAATTCCTAGATTAAAGTGAGCGCAATGATTGCTCATTGCAAGGTTGGAAGAAAAGAGAGGAAAGAGGCAATTAAACAAGTGGAACCAACAAGTTAACAACTGTGCACAAGAAAGTGTAAGAAAAAATGCTCAAGTAGGTTCTACCTATCCCTAATCTGCCTACCTAGGTCTCATTTGCCAAGTGTGTGAAGTCTGTACCTCTCAACTCGAATCCCATGGGAGGAAGCAAAAATATGGGGATTGGGCTTCGTGATTGAGAAAAGGTGTATGTGTGCGTGTGTGTGTGTGTATGTTGTATGTAGGTATGGTAAAAGAACTCGGGAGCAAAATGGCAAAAGCAGTCAAGCTGCTTGTAGCCAACCACCTATTGAATGATGCAAGGGAGAGTGGGTAGCCCAGCATGAAAGTGGCATGTAAAACCGAAATGATGGTTTATTTTAGGTAGGCACCTACAGCTGCAACAATCTGTGTTCGTTGAGGAAATGCGAACAGCAACATTCTGAAAAAGGACCAAAACCATGAAGAAAAATATACCTATTGTGTAAGTGCCTAACACAAATTTTGGAGAGGATTAACATTTGGTATAAACTGAAGGCCAGCTACACTTACTAGGTGACAATTCGGAAAAGAATATCACAAAGCTGGTCCACAGAATTAGCCCTAAAGTAGGCCACCAAGCGCTGATTAAAGGCAGGGACAGAGATACTGGTTTTAAGTTCATGTGGCAACTGGTTCCATATTTTGATACCCCTAAAAAGGGATGAAAGCGTACCTTTGGTAGTCCTTGCTCTTGGAACCTCATAGGTAATGTTCATAGAGTACCGAGTAGAGATAACTACAGGCCTGCGACAAAGAATTGGAATGTTTGTGTGGCCAGCAAAAACTTTGAATATTTGCAATGTAGAACGACAGGCTATGGTATGGTATAGGGGAAGGATGGTAAGCCGAGTGAACAAAGGAGCAGAAGGAGCATACGATTTAGCAAATGTCATAACTCTTAACAGTGCTTTTTGTCTGAGAAAAAGGGGAGAAATCCTGGAAAGATTTGTACCAGACCAGGCTTCAATTCCATAAATCAATTTGCTGTGGACCAACGAAAAATACAGCGTACGCAACAGTTGAAGAGAAATAACAAAACGCATCTTTGAAAAAATATAAATATAGTAGTTAAGGTGAGCAATAAGATGACGAATATGAAAGTCCCAATTTAAATAACGATCAAATATCAAACCCAGTAATTTTAAACTTTCTGATGGTGTTAGAGAGTGGTTCAGGAATTTAATGGTCACTATTTCCACAGGTGGGGTTGGGCTAGAGCTGGTACGAAACACACAATAGCCAGTTTTGTTGGGATTCAAGTATAGCTTATTGGCCACCAACCAACTGGCAACTTCATGAAGATCAGAGGCCAGATCTTGAAGTAGGTACCTACCTACCTACCCATTCTTTCATTCCGTGTACCTGCCAGTCTTCTCTCGTATCAGTTGTTCAAATCTAAATTGTGATATTTCTTTCAAAATTTCAGATCCCCCTTTTCTGCTTCTTTTTTCTCTTTGTTTTTTTTTTTTCACTCTTTTCTCGTTTTTTTTTCTCCTCTTTTTTGCTTTTTTCTCTCTCTTTTTTTTCTCCATTTTTTTTCCTCTTTTTTATCCTTTTCTTTTTTGTTGTTTTTTTTTCTTTTTCCTTCTTTTTTTTCTTTTTTCTTTTCTTTTTTTTACATACCACCTGCATCCCTATCTTCTCGGGAAGTTCTATTTTTACTAGTTTTTTCCACTTTTGTGTATTTTTTTGAGATTGTGATTGGGTATGCATGAGGAAATGAGTGTTAGAGTTTGCTCAAGGTTGGATCTTGCCTGGTTGTGCATGTGTGTGTGGCTGCTTGGGTGTCTGAAGTGATTGCTATATGACTGACCTGATCTCATCGCTTTGTCTCATCCAACGATGCCTTTTTTTCCTGGCCTCCCTTCAAAATTGGTTTTTTGCAATTGTGCTGGAATCACTTCTCAATTGTGCTGGAATCACTGCAATTTTGCTGGAATCACAATCAGCCTCCTGTCTGGTGTCCGCCCAATGCCATTGGTCGCCGCCTTTTTTTATCCCAACCGGGCTTCATTTGGGGCCAAACATCATTATTTTATTCCCGATATTTGTGTCAGATATATTTCACACCGAATAATACCCCGGCCAACCGTCCGATACTGGTCGCACCCGTGTAATGACATTGAAAAGTTTCGCTGGTGTCAAACCAAAAAAGTCTGTATGAAGTCATCCTGACAGTCACACTCCTTTTTTGTTTTCGGTCGGTTCTGTGCGACAGCTTTGTGTATATAAAAATGAAAGAAGTTTATAGTTTGAGAAAAAACTATGGTGGTATCACGGCCGTTCGTTGCGGCCATCTTGGTCGAATTTGCTTTTGGAAGGAAATGGATTTGTAATCCAAGTCGCCGAAGTTGTTGCTCTGATCCCAAACTGGCAAAGTTTT
>JASGXE010007144.1:0-34555 GCA_030068105.1 Sinentomon sp. SZTP_YWyxl
GACCATGAAACGAATACGAATGAATGTGACGGCTTGCATCATAAAAATTGCGGAAGGCACTGACATCCCCTTGGTAAGTGTTTAAAGATGAAATTACCAAGCTTCAACTCATCTCTGAACACTCGAACAAAGTACAAAATGCTGACGGATGGTGAAACCATTTGGAGGTAAAAAACCGAGATATGGGACTTGTTTTCCTGCTCCCCGGATTTTGAACCATTGTAACCCAAGCAGCTATGTAAAAAGTTGATGACTCTGGAGGGGTCTCAACAACTTCCAAGGTGGGAAACAATTTGTGATCTGAAGCATGAATTCCAATCACAGAACTTGATTTGACAATCTGTGCAGTGCATTTTAAACCTTTCTATACACCAAAGCCACAAGAAATGAAATTCTGCATCGTTTCTTTCCAGATGGGCATTTCCAGAGAACGAGTAGAGTGGTGAGGGAAAAAGTCATCCCTGCACTGGTCTGATCCCTTCTTGTGTGCTTAAGCTGCATGGGACCCTTATCACTTGATTCATGTTGACAACTAAGGAGAGTTTAAAGAAGAGCGATTGTTTTATGACTAGATGCCACTCTTTTCCCAGCATTCTCACATCTACTCAATTTGGGGTGGTGTGCCCTATCAAAAAGCGCAATTCAGGTTCAAAACTAGTTTTGGTTGTTTAACTGCCTTAAAAACACTGGTGGTCGGTTAGGGCTAAAAGAACATCTGTTCCCCACAAGCTTCAGAGGCGGACATGATCACGACTCTAAACTGCATTCTGGGCTGGCCCGCAGAGTATGGGAAAGTGTTCGTTTGCATGTTTGGCCCATGAATGAGTAGAATGCCTTGAACCTCATGGTTTTTGGCAAGAAAGAATCTAATTTCCTCCTTTTAGTATGCGTTTGGTTGGCTCTAATTTAGTGAAAGGAAGCGGCAACTTCACATCCGTAAGGTGGCGTATTCAGAATCACACTCTTTTGTACTTGTGCACATTCGTTCCTGGATCAAGGCATCTTCTCTCTAGATGGTCATCCCTCTGATACGGAACGATTGTTGTTGGGACTGGATGCACGAAAATCCACCCAACTTTCACTGGAAGGCTGATTTTATACACATTGTTTCGTCTGGTGCTGTTTTCATGATGTACCTACGGTTTAATCTTGTGTGCTGGCTTTGGTCCATTTTCTTTGTCAATTTGCACTGGAGTTATCCATGGTATAACTCCACATCAAGGTATAAAAACACTCTTCAGGCAGAAAACTCCTATTTTCTTGGCAAAAATGGCAATTTTCCATGGACAGGAAGATAGAAGGCTCGTTAAGGACAGAAACAGGATTGTTACCTTCCAACAATAAAATTGGACAAAGAAACTGACAAATTGCCACCAAGTGCTGGTAGGTTGCAGTGTGGAAAAACATCTAAAACAACACAATTATTACAAACACCTACCTTCTGCTGAAGTCGTTTGAATTCCTTTGGATTCGTATTTTTGGGTACAAATTGGAGGGCATCTTCTATTTTGACTGGGTTGCTAGTGTGCGTTGGTGAACCGTCCGGGACCCACTGGAAAGAGAAGAAGAAGAAAACAAAACCAAAGCTGTTAATCTCTCGTCACACAAGTCCAGTCAAGTTGGGAAGAGAGCAAAAGTGAGAACACTCGAGAAAAAAAGAACACTGCGGCCTTCTCTGTCAAATTACTCTGAAATCTATTCAAAAGGTGTTAGGTTCTTATTTTTTTTTTTTTTGAGTGTAAGGTGTGAAGAAGTCTTTGGAAATTGAAAATCTGTGCTCATCTGATTTATGTTGTGCGAGTCGGTGGATACTGCCGTAGTGAGGCACGGCCAGTCTGTATGGAACTGGAGGTCAAATTGTGCCAATCGCAAATCTGAGAAATGCTTTGGTTTTGTTTTCTCTTCTCGTCAGACCGAACCCCGCAAACGAAAAAAAAAAAAAAGCCAGATCAAACGGTCAGATGTAGCACATATTCTCAATTCCAAAAACCAATGGATCAAAAACCACAGATAAAGTAGGGCAACATGTGTGTCAAGACAAGTATCAGAGCAAGTTCAGCAGATCCATGGACAAAAATATGAGTATGTACAGATGGAAAATCAATTATAATGAACCTGTCCAATATCCGAGCAAATTACTTCGTGCATTGATTGCTACGTAAGCTTCGTTGTGGAATGTAGAACTTTATTGAATTTCTTGCTGTACATATAGTGTCAATTGAGAGATAGATTCGAAGAGGGTCGAAAGGTGCGAAAACTTCTGCCACAAGATCTTGTTGGCAGGAGTTTTAGCACCTTTTGTCAAAAAACCATTGCTCAACAACATTATATCGACAAAGTCCTGAAGCCTAGCGGGATGACAGTTCAATAGGATAACATAACAAGTTCGTTGTTGATATCCAGGTACAAGTAAGGCATTGTGCACATAAAATCTGCTCCGAACATGTGCAATAGGTCCTAATGTTGCAGTTGGAGAATCTCCATGATAGGCGGGTAACACTGTTGACTACGTATATCAAGGTGGCCAACCAGTGTGGGCCAAAATCAACCAATCAAGCAAGGGTCAAACTTCCCCAAGTGTAGGAAGGAGGGGGCGAAGAATTGCTATTCCGGACCCATCTTGGGAAGAAGTGTGTGCAAGGTTCTGAATTTGGAGCATTGGTTAAGAATGCTTTTTTGGGGATTGACATCATCCCAAAGAATGCACATTTCTCTGCAAAGGCATAAAGAGGTCCTCTGACATTTCAGCCATGCACAAAAACTATTGTCACAGCAGTTTTGGCTCTCACATATGGCCACCTTAAAAAAAATTTAAAAAACATGTCTCCCGACTGAAAAACTGGATTAAAACGGTAGGAAATTCAAAATCTCTTCAAAATCAGAGAAAAAACTTGCACAATTTTGAAAGGCTTTATTTATTTTCTTGATTATACAGGATATAGCCTTGATAATGCATGTAGGTATATTTGAAGCTTAAAAATATGATAGGTATAATAATTGCATAAAACAAACAAAGACAAAAGTCACAAGTTGAAAGCCATATGCCTAGAGACAAAAACAAATTAAAAACCCCAGCTTAAAAAACGCTAAACTCAAAAACAGCCACACTAGTGTGATGTAATAAAATTGTCGAGAAACAATTTGTTCCGTACGCTGATTGACTGACTACGCCTCGATTCTTTGGTCATTGAAATGGAAACGTCTGTTATTTAGGCTTGAGTTTGAAAGATGACGCTGCCACAAAATCCAACTAAAATTATAATATAAAACCACAAAGTGCTATTGTTGAACAAAACCAGTAAGAAACCGATGAACAACTAGAGAGAAGACACACAAGGTTTAAGAGAAACAAGATAAAAGCAAAAATTATTACACCGTTATGCAACACTAACACCATAACATCCAAACAACACTGCCCCAAAATTGCATGATGGAAACACAACACCACTTCCATGAAAACAATACCCAAAAACAGAATACAGTTAGTAGTCAGAATGTCCCGAGTTGAAAATGAAGTTAAAAAAAGTGTAGAGAGCTCCCCATTCAATTCAAAACATAACTGGCTCTGCAACACACAAACACAAATTGAAACACAATATTACAATGGTCAAACATCATGGACTGAGCAGGCAAGAACACATTCTGTGTCATTATGCAGGAATCTTGCAAGAATCCATTGCAACCTTGCAGGAATCCATAGCCACTGGCAAAAATAACCGACTCTAATCTAACCAATTTTTGCCATTTGCAGAACTCTCACCAAACAGTTACGTCATGCGCAGGACTTTATTGCACATTCTTTTTCGTTTAAACAGCCTGAAAAAACTAGAGTGATTTATGTGATCAGGTATTTATAACAGCACAAAGCCTGTGCTGGTCAAATTTTATGAGAATTTAAACACCAATTCAAGTTTAAATTAATTGTTCACCAGTTAGTTATCGAAGAAGTTGACAAACCCATTTAAAGTTGGCCCATTCCATGGAACTGGTTGACCGACAAACATTCTTCCAGTAAAACCTTGTTCAAACCAATGGTGGAAAACCCAACCCAAAATTACAGCCATGCATGCTATCGGTGGGACAACTGTACCTGCGATAACAATGTATGCTTTGACGATGCATCAAAAGCATTGTCACACACACAAAAAAAAAGAAACAAGGAAAAAATGGGAATAAAAATCACATCGACAAACACGTAAAAAATAAAATAGAAAAATGGACAAAATGTTCAACATTATGGCATTTCTTGCAACATCATTGAGCTGCCACTTTTCAATAATCAGAAGCCCAAACTGTCACTTTTTTCAAAATTGTCACTTAGAAGTTAAAAAACAAGAGAGAAATCACTGGGGACACACCTATATTTTCGATGCAAGTTTCAAATCTGGCCCAAAGGTGGCTTTGTGCACAGATAATTCAAAAAAATATGCTAGTCTTTTTATCTTGGTGCAAAAATTGCTAAAAATGTGGTGTTCATAGAAAAAAGGTTTTTTACTGAATTTTTTTTTTTGAAACCTGGGAAATGGCAAAATGAACTGTTGTCGAAATCAGATTTTCCAACAATTTTACAGTATTGCACTACAGCTCTACAAACGGATTGATGCGTGCCATCCTCCTTTGCAAAAATGCAATTTGTTTGGAGCAACAAAACCAAAAAAATATGAATATCTGGTTCAAAAAGGTAACATCAAGACACGTTTTGTAACAAACTTAGTCAGGTGTTTTTTTTGTTCTTTTTAACAATCTGGCTTAAAATGGATGAATGGATCTAACAGTGCAAAAGAGTTTTGCTGATGGAGAATCTTGCAGCCAGCCATGGTGATTCCAACTTCTTTTGACTTTTCAATTGGTTCGTTAGGTGCACCTGGGGACGTCACGTACCTGCAAAGGATGACCAAGAACCCCTTTCCTGATGATTGGCCAATGACGTAGGAAATCAGACCTTTGGAAGGTGGTCTTCCTTTTGGCCGTATGTCAAAGCTGAGCCTGTTTCGAATTCGACCGAGAGAATGAGAATCTCCATTGATATAAAAGATGGAGAATCTCCATTGATATAACCCGGCTGAGGTCATCAGCAACTTCCGAGGGTGGACATCCTGAGAGCCGTTTCAGCCTGTCTCCCCAGAAGAAACCCTTCAAGAAGCTGTCCTGGGGACTGGTGAGACACCGCGGGTCTAAAACAACATCTTGGATCCTGGTGCTCCTGGTCGAAACAGGCTCAGCTTTGAAATCCGGCCAAAAGGAAGACCACCATCCAAAGGTCAGTTTTGCTGATCTCGTTTTTTTTTTTTTTTTTGATATTTTGTAGTCGAGCTTTTCAACAGAAAATCCTTTTTTCAATAAATATTTCGTGAAAATCCCCATTAAAAAAAAATTGAGTTGACAAAATGTGCAGAACGACCAAGTTGATATGATCATTATTTCTGTAACCCGCAAAACAAAATCATTTCCCACATCTTTTGTCACCCATCAACACTTTTTTCTGCAGCACCGTTTACAGCGAAAAAGCTTTGCATGTGAAGCAAGTATCGGATTTCACATCATAAGAAAATCACAAAGATTTTCGAAGTTTCTGACGTTATGAATAACATAACATTGGAAAAGATAAGGTAATCAGTTGCATGAAAAAGCCATCAAAAAAGAAAAGCGATGTCCAACGAGGTCAACTTTCCATTTTGATACACACAGGTGTATCCCTTCCAGGAACAAAGCATGAAAGAAATAGAAATACAATCGGGGGTAATTTCTGAAAAAAAAAGACAAATTAATAAATGCTAAAATGACACATTACATTTTTGATAAAGGAAACACCACTGCGGCTGAGAACTGTAAATTTATTGCAGATAAAATGACATCAATAAAAAAAGGAAAAGAAGAGGTGCGAGCGAGATTAGAACCACAAGTGGTACAATCAGAGATGTCGACTCAAGTTATACTTCTCTCTCATCGATAAAATCCAAAACATCCTGCATATTTTTGCCAGCTGGTAATCGATTTTACCAACCAAATGTTCCTGGCATGCAAGTCACACACTGTACTCAGCCAAACAGAGAGATGGCAGCAAAGTTTGTGTGCATTTGGCACTCCGGTATGGTTTGGGTACAGGTCGAATTCTGAGGAAATGCTTGCATCTTCTGGAAGTAGGTTGGAGTTGTCAAAATAAAGTGGCACCAAACTTTTGGTTATCTCATGAAACCATAAATCTTCAATGCTGGGCATCTTTAATGCTCTCCAGAGCAGTCTTGATTTGGCAGCAATCTGCAACACTCGAACAGGAACAAATGTCAATGCCAACAAGCCAACGAATCATTATAAATCTTGGAGTGTCATTTTAACAGAGAATGAATTGAGTGAAAACATGAAACCTGGCTATCTGCCACTCTCAATTTACAAAATCCCTGTTTACAGGTGCAGGGGAAATCACCCCTCTCCAAATTCACCGCCGCAGGCCAAAAGAAACCTAAATTCACAGAAATCGAAAAGAAACGGAGTTGGAAAAAACAGTTATATTGATGATGGCAAGCGTGGCTTGTGCCAGCCGGACAGACTATTTTCCCTGACTTTTCCAACTTTTTCAAATGGAAATACCAAAAATTCCAGACAATTTGAGGTTTCATTGCCCTCCATCTCTCGCATATTAATGGCCAGAATAAATCTTTGTAAAGAACCTGGAAAAACAAGGACTACAACTTGGCTTTGTTTGATATGCCCCAAGTGTGGCCTAGCCTTGCATAACAATACAAAGAAAAGAAGATGAAGAAATACAGTCAAGCCCTGTTCTAACATTACAGAGATATTTCTTGCTAGAGAGAGGTTTTCAAAAAATTTCCAACTTTGCAGGGAACTTTCACAAATTCCCTGACTTTTCCCAGAATGGCAAAATTCCCTGACAATTCCAGGTTTTTCATGTCTGAAGACACCATGTGCTAATATTAATTATGCGTGGAGACAGTCCTCAAAAAGGACTCCCTTAAAAATGGTGGTCGACCCTTAGGCTAGAAGCATAAACTTCAACCCATCATAGATGGTTCGTTAAATGCAGCCCTTGAGTCATGAAAGAAAACCAAGGAAAAACATCACAGTAAATGCCCCATCTTGAACTGTATTGAACATCTCTGAACAATATTGAACAAACATTGCTAGAGAAAAACACCTCTCCTCACAAGAGACAGGAAATCGAAGATGAGAATTTTTATAAAAAAATGTGCGAACTATAAAACGGCAGCAGATAGAATGTGCAAAACCCATCATAAGAGATGACAAACAGAGTAGCCGAAAACAGAATTCACTCATTCACAAAAATGGTCCAGCAAACCAATTTTTTACAATAATTGTCATACTAGCTTATCGTGCAAAAAATATAACGAATCCAGTTAAAAAAACGTAAAGGAATGTACCTGCTCTTAGAGATGTGCTAAAACAGATCTCGATAACAGAGACCAAGCACAAGATGGGCTTCCTATTGTTCAATTGGCCAAAAAAAATTTGAAAAAAGACTGTCCAAACAAGTAAAAATAACTGGGCCTACAACATGGGAATAACTCATTCCCTAAAAATCGGAGAATGCACAATCAAGACTGGGGCTTAGAAGCTAATCACTCAAAGCAAGTTCATCCCACCACACCATAAACTAAACCTGGGATGGTTGCTAATGAGAGCAAGCATGACAACTTTAGAACACAGTGTCAACAGAATAAGTGTATAAATGTCAAGAGAAAAAGTGCATAAAATGTTCACAGAAAGCTCATGAACGTCCACAGCATCTTCATCCGCGTGAAAGAAATCCACCAGGCACATTTTAGGCCCACAAAATATATTAGCCTGCGGAGACAGAAATTAGGTGGGTGGCGAAAATGACATAAAATCCTATGCGGTCTCCCCCACCTCTCCTGTGCACTCCGGAGGGACTGGCTGTCTAGGCAGAGAGGAGTGAATAGAAAAGCAAGTCCTTCAGCTGATCATTAACAATCATATTTGTGCATGAATCTCCGGCAGTCGTGATGTGCACTGGCTGCACAGCATGTCATATGTGTCCATTACACTTTTAACTGTAAGTTTTTTCGATGCATTTTTTTTTTTTTTTTGATAGCAGACAATAATGCTCTTTTCGTGAACAAGAGATGACGATGTGATGTTGAAACCATTTTGCACACACAGATTCTGCTTAAACACACTGACATCATTATGACCGACAGGTGTATGACTGTTAAAATTATGCTGCTCCTGTCCCACTTTTTCTCTTTTCCCCCTTGAACTGTACCACTCTGGTCCATAACAGCTTAATAATTGTCATGCGCGCATTGATAATGATGTTGTCTCATTCTTGCTTCATGCTTCTAATCTGGTCTGGTCAGTGGCCATATGGCACCCCAAAATCAGCTCTTAGGGCACCCCAAAATCAGCTCTTAAATTTGACCAAAGGATGTGCATCCAAAAAAATCATTCCAATTTTTTCAAATGAATCAATGGCAGCAGAATTTCACAAAAGACAATGCAGCGGACAAATTGCCTCGGGCAGCCAGACAAGACACAATGTGTTTTTCAACTGAAAATGCGTACCCATGTTTATACCAATGCAGGCAACAGCAATCAAGAATCTTGACCAAATCATGCAGAGGAAATCCCCAAATCAGCAACAAAAAACAAGCAACAGGGAACATTCCTAACCCGTAAGAAGAATGACAGCGGCGACATTGCATACCAAATACGAATGAGAATAGGCCAACCGTTGAAATAAACAAGCAGACTCATTATGTTTTGACATAGATAGTTTGTGACAGAAGCACAACACACAGACTAGAACAACACACAACAAACATATCCACGGGGTTAGGATAAGAGATATGTCACATCAAAATTAAACGATGGAATTAAAGTGGCACTGTTTCCAAGAAGGGTTAACGATTTCGATGTGAATTTGTGACTTTGGCAACACTTTGCATCAGTGGAGCAATGTGATAAAAAAAAAAGAAAAAAGCCCATTTTTCAATGGAACAAGAAGGTTGGTTCTTTTATGAGCTGAAAAAAAGCAGAAATGCAGACATGGCAACAAACTTCATATTTAAAAAAAAAAAAAAAAAATCTTGAATCGGCAACAACAGGGACCCTTCCCAGAAAAAGTACCATATTTTTGCAAAACAAAACAGACAAAACAGTGAATGATGGTTACTGTGATGCAATGCATTAAAGATTATGGTGGCATCTCGGGGGTGGGGCAGACAAAGAATCGAAACAGCAAAAAAAAAAAACAAAATTCGAAGATTGGAGAAGGCAGGCTTGGCAAAGTCATTGAACGAAAGGACATCAAAATTGGTACCCAGAAAGAACTACAAAATGGGTACCCAAGGAGAAACAAATTCATTGCAGCGTTTTTATGAAATCAGAAAGCACAAACAAATTTCTGCATGTAACAAAACAAGAGAGTCAATGTCATCATAACATTGAGAGCGTAAAGAAATGAGAGACAGAGAACACAGACAGACAGAGGGGGGTTGTGAGGGATGAAGAACCTAAACATTATGAGGGGGTTTTTATCTGGTCCTCAATGACTGGGTTTTCCCCTACCTCCAGCACGACGCAATGTGTGACCGAACATTCTTTGTTACCAGCTCATCTGGCACAAATAAAAAAAAAAAAAACGATCTGAGCATTGTGATGGCAGGGAGAGAAAGAAAGGGATGGTTAAAGGTATCGCAATAAAGGAAACCCAGAAATCCACAACATAAAATGCATTTTGCATTGCCAAAATAAAACAAGTCACTTTCAGCAGGGAGGTCATGACTGAGTTTGCATAACCTCTAGAGTTTAGAGGTAAATTTTCACCATTTACTTCAATAGCAAAAATGTGACCTCACAACAATCCGGAGTTGGCGTCAAGCACGGATTGATCTCTCCACTGTGTGGGACTTATTGTCGAATAGCCACCATGATACAGGCCTCACCATAATGTCAACAATGAATCCTTAAAAATGTTCGCTGGAGATCTCTGGTAATCATGAATCTGTAAAATGTTCTCTGGATACCACAATAACTTATCACTGAGAAAGTTTGCAAAGGGGCGGCTTTGCCAGACATCAGGGTGTTTGGTCCTGACTTAGCTGTCGGTTGGAATGTGGAACAGTTTTTGGTTCTGGCTTCCATGGAATGGTGCTTGAATGCAGACCTTTTTCAAGCATTATGATTTTCTCACAGAGGGATTTTCTGTTTTATGTGGTTGATGAGGTGCAGGAATCGAAGGTTCATCTTGCCACCACCATCGACCTCCCTTTCAAGTGGCAACTGGTGAAGTGTGAGGGAGAGGGACACTCAGAAATGGAAGTTTGATTTCTGGAAAATTATTGACTAACCAATGCCCTTTCTTTTCCGTTCCCTCAGAATGCACATTTTCTGTTCTGAAGTACCTAGCTCATCGTTTAGAAAACTTGGATGACACAACAGACTAGTGGTTTCCAATTTTACAAGAATATGCTTTTCATCACAAGGAGTAGGTACCCACCCCAACGCATAAAAAGGGGTTGGTTCACCCAAACAAGGGAATAATCGTCAACTAATGAACAGAGATTCTTATCCGTATCAACTTCTAATTAAAAAAGCAGAATACAACTGAATGACTTGAAAAACCATTGGAGTTTGTGTTTTCCATTCCAAAGTGTGTTTGTTGATGGATGCCAACTCCAACTTTGAATAAACTTCCAAAACCCCCAAATGACTAGAAAAGATGATATACCTTCCGTAAGAGCAGTCTTTAGTTTGGAGTTCTGAAAGGCTTGATTCAATTGGCCAAGAGGAGAGTACACTCACAAAAAAATTAGAGGTAAACTGAAAGAAACTGCTTCATTTTATGCAGCTTTTCCAAGGCCAAAACTGCAGTTTTTGAGGACAAAACACATTTTGGCACCCGCAAACACATAACATTTGAACAAAAAGCTCTCCAGTAACAAAAAAAGTTCACCAGACCGCCCGCCGCCCAGGATACCATAATTTAGGTAAGCTATTTTCTTCAATTTAAAACATAAGAGAGAGACTAAAATGCAGAGTGACAAAACAGGAGAAAATGCAGATTAGTTAAAAAAAAACAGAAGAAGAGAATCGATTATTTCACGGACCACAAACATACCGGGCAGGTTTCTAAATGCACCGATCTAACAGGTCCCAGAACACAAGAGACCTTAAAAACAAACGCATAATTTCATTGGACCAAAATTAACAAAATGCAAAACAAACAAGGTTAGCCACATTTCAACCAGAAGAAAGCCATATTGCAAGAAAGACACGACAAGAACACAACCCACCCACAAAATGCATTTTAAACCTGGAATGCAAAATGCAAATGCACCACCCTCCCATTCCAAAATGCACAATATTATGTAAAGCCAATTTGTAAAACAAAGAAAACTGCATAGATAATAGGGTTGTTTCTATGGATTACTTCTGCTCAACACTCATTAATTCTACCTTTATAATCTTCTTTGGATCGGTGGTCCCCGTCTCAAGGATCTCCACCTTCTGGTAGGTGTTCGGTGAGTTCAGCCACTTTGTCTTGTCAAGTGATCGCTTGCCGTCTATCAACTTACGCCAGATACTGAAGAAAGAAAAAGAAGGCAAATTACCATGCGATGTGAGTATGGTGAAAATCAAAACGTTTACTAGAAAAGAAATGCAGGCAATGGCAAAATGCAACGGACTCTCGATGCTTCAAATACCATGCCATTTCATAAAAATGGCCAACATCGAACATTTATGAGGCCTTGGTTGGTAAGGTGAGTACCTCCTTATGGATTGGGAAAAGATGGAATCACAAAAAATATGCCAGTCGAGGTTTCAACTTTCAAGAGGAAGGAACCACGTGTTTCAATGAGGTTTTGTGTGAGCAAGGCCCAGACTTTCACAGCAGACTCCGATTTAGCTCACATCATACCAACTGCTTTGTTGATTTTATCAAACACATTTTTTTTGATAAATGGTTTCACTGCATAACCGATTAATTTGCACGAGTTGACTTTGCCACCATTTGTGCGATTTTCTTCTCGGACGCCAATAGGGGTCAACTCTGGACTTGCAATCACATTTCCCATTTTGGCAAAACTTGCCTAAAGAAAACCTAATGAAAGAAACCCTGCCTAAAGAAGGGGATTCATTCTGAAAATGAACGGACTTATGAATCCCTTAATTTGTTCTAAAAATGCAAAGAAAAGAATTCCAACAAGCACAGCCATGAATCAGCTGGTTTGAGTGAGCCAGGCCAGACAATAATTCATCTCCGAACTAAGAAAGGTACCTATTTCCATTCAGCCACACAAAAAGCAGGACAGCTTGAGGACACAAGATGCATCAGCTATACTTTCGCAAAAAAACCATGCTTCAAAATTGGCCTACAGCTTGCTGAGAGGTCAGCTCATGCGCAAGGTGGAGGGACAAAAAATTTGTGACGACCAACCCTTGCTTATAGAAATCCTCCTCGTCTAGCAAATAGCCGAGTGAACTGACGGCAGGTGGCACCTCAATGTCGTATTTTGTTCGTGGGACTTCTGACTTGACAAGTGGATGCTTGAAGTTATAACCCGTTCTGTAGCCCTGTGAAGATAACAACAAGAATTGAACGAATGAATGAAAAACAAGCTTAGGTTATGCCCTGATTGATTCGAAAGATTGGTTGAAGAAAGGCAAGATTTTCTAGAATACAGTTCTGCATGAAGCTTACTTGACACAGTCCCCATTGGTCGAATTTTACCACAAAGTTTGAGGAGCCTCTTGCTACCATCAACCAAGGTGGCTAAAACGAAGACGATGCATTTCAGCATGACGCTTCTGAAATGTGATAAAATTCGACCAACGACATCTTTGTCAAGTACGACCTGTATAAAACTTTCTCCGAACATCACCGATTTGCTTTCGCCGGTTAATTTCTGGCAATTCACAACAAAACTCCAAAATAAAAATCGATAACAAAACGAAAACCGACAAAAAAACTTCAGCAATCTGATTAATGATGACAAAGCGAGAAAAATGATATTTTATGGACATCAACGAAAAAGAATAAAATCAAGGATTTCTGGACGCCACTCGATTACAAATGACTGTCGTTTGAATGTCAAATCTTCCATCATGAAGCTAATCCCTGACTATCAAAAACTGTAAACAGACTGTGTCAAACACACCAAGGGGCTGGGTTTCGATGCAGCAGTAGTGGCTTGACCCATCAGATGATGGCCACTGCTGCCTCTCGAACACCTCAGCCAAAACAAGCACAGGAAACCTGCCAACAGTCAACCGAGAGGAATCCATCTCCGTTTGAAAGCCATAAGATAAAAACAGAACAAAACAAGAGATAAAAGACACAACTGCAACCCATCAACAGGTCAGCTGTTATTTTGTCCAGAGCAAGTCAAATTCAGCCTTGGTGTGTTTAGCCTCGGCTATTTCACGACAACATCAGCCTGCAGCGCATATTCTGCTTTTTTCAGCTCACAAAAAGCATAAATTTTAAATGAAAGAACTACATCTTTTGGAACTGCTTATAGAAATCAAAATGCGAGGTCAATTTTTGGGAAGTGGTGAAAATGCATTGGTCGAATTTGCATCGCATATTGAACATTGCTCTTGTGAAGTCATTTATTTCTCAGCAGATTTTGCTCATTTTTGGACCAAAATGCTCAGAAAACGTCATCAGGGGAAACAGCATTTGAAAACACGAGAAATTTTCTTTTTTTCAACTTTTCATGGTGGGCCCACTCCCCCTTAACAAGCACCCACAACTGGCTTGCAGTCTGTGTTTCGACAAAGTTACATTTTGGAAGTGTGACTGCGAAGGAACAAACAAACTGAGAAATGAACTCACTGCTCCATCGAGCATCCTCATCAGGGCCTCAAACTCAAGTTCTCCGAATTTCCATTTCCGTTTGTCCTTTTTGCTGGATCCGTCCCCACTGGGGGTGGTGTCCATTTTTGAGTCGACACCCCCTCCACCCCTCTTAGCAACTTCATGAGCTGCTTTCCTTTGCTCTTCAGGTATCAGAATCAAGTTGTCAATACCAACCGGCAATAACTTTATCTGCGAATTGGAGAAAAATAATGTGCCAAATGACGAGCAAATGATTTTGACAGTCGACAAGACAATGTTTTCAGAGTTGTTCAAATGTCACTTGACACCCTCGGATACGTGAACTTCGAGCTCGAGGTAATTCTCAATGTTTACGTTTGCATTTTTAACATCCCTGTGGATCAGTGCACAATGCACTGATTTTTGCATTTTGGCATGAAAAAGTCGGAAACAAGAATTCAGATTTCGTTTTCTGAAAAGATTGAAAAGAAAAGCGATTTGCTGAAGTTGTCATGAGACTTTTGAACAACTCCGTACAAACAAATAGACGTATTCTCATCCAAGTCAGGCCATGGATATGATGACAATGCAACAACAATGCAAATACATATCTGCATCCAAGGACACAGTCAATCCCAGATTTGATGGAAATACGGAAGAACATTGATCAATCCTACCCTCGATATGCAAGAGCAGAAAAGAAATTGATTATTCGTGTGTAAGGTGGGACTCTCTGAACTGACGGATACCTGCAATTGTCACATCCGTGTTGCTGAGACGAGACATGCCCACCCTCTCTCAACGTTCATGCTTTGAGGATTAAAGAATTCTCATGTATTTATCATTCAGTGGAAACTAAATAATCCCTTTGTAAAAATTATGTTTAAAAAAACATTTTGACAGGTTCTAGTCTTTTTTCCCACCGCCAAAAAACAAAATTTTCTTAAATTTGTCAACATTTCCAGGGTGCTATGCCGATGAGACACCCTGAACAACTATAAATATTGTTTTGCAGCTTCAATTCCATCGATTAAATTTTTTCCTGATGCTCTACCCAAGAGGAGTTCTCTTAACCGTTAAGTGGGGGACCATGAAAAAAACTAAAATCGTAATTTTGGGACTCACATACATGGATTTTTGCATATCGTAAAGGCAGACTTCTAGACCTGTAGCATGCCTACCAAAAAGCCATTTTCCTAGCTTTCATATTTCTTTAGAAAAATAACAAACGGCGGGCTTTAGTCCTGACTTTTCCGAAATTTCGTATACAAATATTCGGAAAAGTCGGGACTTAAGTCTCAACTGCAGGTTAATTCTCGATTGTTATTATGCCAGAGTTTCTTGAAGTAGGAAGTTCTGCCTTCTGCCATTGCAGAAATAGTTCATGCATAAAAATCGAAGATGGCAGTGCGGGCGTTACCAGCGATGGTTACTGGCTTGCTTTCATGGACAAAATGCCTCCACGGTGTCTGTGTCCACGAAAACTGCTGAACGCATTCGAATTTCGAAGCCAAATTTTGAAGAGAGGTTCTTGAGCACCAGACCAAGATTGAGTGAGAAGATGAGCATGATCAGTGACTTGGAAGTGACCAAAAAGGTCACGATAGGAACGAGCATTGCGTCCTTTGGACGAGTCGTGCGCTGTGAAGGCCCATCGGATACGAGCATTGAAAGACGGCAAGGACTGAGCTGAGTAAATTGAAACTGCGATTTCACGATTGCTCCAACGAGGTTGCTTCGCAGTTCAATGGTTAGCGCGCTTGTCTCGCATACGAGAGTTGTGATTTCGAGCACAGGCATCGGCAGAATTTTTCAAAATGTGGAAAACGATTCCAGCAACATGTACGTGTAAATACACATGTCTAATACTATCTCCAATATTTTGGAGATGTTTTTGAAAACGGGTTTTTTTACAGCAGAATTATTCACCCATTGCCTTTCATGTCCGAGAAACAACATCCGTTTTCCGGTTTTGTTTTTTTTTCATCTTTCGAATTCGATTTTCCCCTTTTTGTCAGGCAAAGAAATATTAACGTGCTCACCAATGTATTGGCAAATGGGACAGCTGCACATGTTGTTAGACGGCGTAAATATTGTCAGGTGCCGCTGGTAGGTACGAGTAGGTATCATTTCCAAATGATGGAGAATAATTCCGATCAAAGCCCAAAAACGTTTGGATGGGGAAATTGGTCCCCCAAACCGTATTTTGTTTTCTTTTAAGAGTTTCAAAATTTCCATCCAAATTGAGACGTTAATGAAAAATTCAAAGCATCGCAAAGCCGCAGCAAACTTTTTCGGTCCACACAGAATACGGAATCAAGCAATTGCCTGTGTTCCAACACACGAAAATGGCCTGGTTCCATTTTGTCTGTGATCGCAACAAATCCAATGGCGAAACTGCTTGGAAGTTGGTGTCAATGCATAACCACCTTTTTGGCCTTCGAATAAGAAAACTGGGTTTATTACTGAAACCAACCCTACCAAGGACCTTCAGCAACCTTGACGCAAATGTTGCTACAGCCCAAAGACGCAAGAGCAATCTTTCCTGCCTCACATTGAAATTTTTGAACAGCGGGCCGGTATTTCCGTATTCTTCGCCTTGGCACAATACGCTGATAACATCAGCAGCACCTAGCGGACAGCCGCGTGAAACTAGGGCAATTGGAATGCGGTAACTTCTTCCTTCAAGAAGGTCTGTTACCGCCGTAAAAAAATGCGATAGGCAGCATATTGGGAGAATCAGTGCTAGCAGTGAATACACTATTCAATCGTGATAAAATTTTGCATGTAGGTGAAGGAAGCATCAAAGAAAAAAGTGACATTTTCTCATTTTCTTGCCACGTTATGTATTTTCGACCTCTGAACTGGACTGTGCCGGAAAAGTGCTACGAAATGCAACTTTTGGCAATAAAAGCCTCTGCAACTCCAAAAGTGGCCAAAAATGCAAAATTTGATTCTGTCACTAGGTCCCGCGTGAAGTTTTACAAAATGGTGCAATTTTCAAGATTCAACGGTTATATAACTCATTGAGTTACTCCAATTCTAGGGAATGCGATTTTACGGAAAGCAATGTTTTCAGAAATTGTAGAAATAAGCAAGTATTGTTTTAAGGGTTTCTGCTGTTTCCAATTACCGTTAAATGTTACGCCAATGCGAAATGCAGCTGTAACTTGAAAATCATGGAAAATATGATAAAATTTGTGAAATTAAAAATGTAGAACATGATTTACTCTGAGGTTGTGAGTAGCTTGTGCTGGACTCTTCTGCCACACTTTAAAATGAAAAGAGAGAATTAAACTTGTAAAACACACACCTGGATCGATTTTGCCATCTGACTACGATGGCATCTTCTGCAGGACTGAAGTTCTCATAGGTTTGACTGGAGCAGACGACGATGTGCTGGGCGCATTTGATGATTTTTGCGATAGCAAGGTTGGAAATTACCATCAAAAAATCATCGCTTGGCTATCGCAAAAATCATCAAATGCGCCCAGCACATCGTCGTCTGCTCCAGTCAAACCTGTGAGAACTTCAGTCCTGCAGAAGATGCCATCGTAGTCAGATGGCGAAATCGATCCAGGTGTGTGTTTTACAAGTTTAATTCTCTCTTTTCATTTTAAAGTGTGGCAGAAGAGTCCAGCACAAGCCACTCACAACCTCATCATGCCTTCTGCGAGTTTCAGAACCATTCACATGATTTACTCTGTAAGATTGTTCCACAAAAACAACTAAAAGCAAAAATTTTCACATCAAAATTCTAAATTTTCATGCGATTTTACGGAAAGCAATGTTTTCAGAAATTGTAGAAATAAGCAAGTATTGTTTTAAGGGTTTCTGCTGTTTCCAATTACCGTTAAATGTTACGCCAATGCGAAATGCAGCTGTAACTTGAAAATCATGGAAAATATGATAAAATTTGTGAAATTAAAAATGTAGAACATGATTTACTCTGAGGTTGCGAGTAGCTTGTGCTGGACTCTTCTGCCACACTTTAAAATGAAAAGAGAGAATTAAACTTGTAAAACACACACCTGGATCGATTTTGCCATCTGACTACGATGGCATCTTCTGCAGGACTGAAGTTCTCATAGGTTTGACTGGAGCAGACGACGATGTGCTGGGCGCATTTGATGATTTTTGCGATAGCAAGGTTGGAAATTACCATCAAAAAATCATCGCTTGGCTATCGCAAAAATCATCAAATGCGCCCAGCACATCGTCGTCTGCTCCAGTCAAACCTGTGAGAACTTCAGTCCTGCAGAAGATGCCATCGTAGTCAGATGGCGAAATCGATCCAGGTGTGTGTTTTACAAGTTTAATTCTCTCTTTTCATTTTAAAGTGTGGCAGAAGAGTCCAGCACAAGCCACTCACAACCTCATCATGCCTTCTGCGAGTTTCAGAACCATTCACATGATTTACTCTGTAAGATTGTTCCACAAAAACAACTAAAAGCAAAAATTTTCACATCAAAATTCTAAATTTTCATAGGCCCCCTCAAATGCTTTGTTTGAGCATGCTCATCTTAAAGCCCCCACATCCACATTCTTTGGCCCTCTGCGGAGTGCAAAACCCCCAGGCAAAATGGCCACATACCAGCGCAGGATCTTTGACCATGAACAAATCATGCTAACCTGTGTCTCACATGCCAGTGAAGTGTAATAAGTCAGCATAAATGCCTCCTCGATGGTCTCCCCGCAAACAGCTACACCATGATTTCGGAGCAGCAACACTTTGTTGATGGGTCCAATACTCCTGGCAAGCTGTTCCTTCTCAGCAGGAGTGATCACAATTCCATTATATTCATGGTAGCTAATGTCACCTAGAATGCAGGCCTCTTGGCAAATTGGAAGAATTCCATGCTTTAATGATGAAATCTGTTGGAAAGAACACAAAGTCATAATGAAAATAAAGCATTATTGCTTTCTTATCAGCTCAGAAGGTCAGGTTTTTGTGAACATCATTTTGGCCATTGCTGTTAAAGAATTAAAATCTAACCTTGCTTATTCTCAGTTCCAAGAATCAGCCTAAAAAGATCTCGAAGGTCAGGGTGCCAGAAACGATATTATCCACAAAAATGTATGAACAATGTTTGCAAAACATCAGAATAGAAAAAATCACAGACACCCACTGGGCCTCTAAATGGCCAATCGCTTTTGGGCAGGTAGCTGCCCCAATGAAATATGCCTGCAGTGGCGATCAAACATTTTCAACTTCTTCCATCTATTTAATGAGAAGGGATTTTCGTGAACATGTTCTTTTGCACAGGCCTACCTAATTGCAATTGCTGCAGCGCATGCCATGCATATTATGCTGAACTAAATACCTAGATGTACAATGGCATCTAAAATGGGAAAATCGTTGCTGTGTACGTCAGTTGGATTGGATGCAGGCAGAAGGTTGCCCATTCTGGCCAAATGATATTGCAGATCATGCACGACTCGAGCATGCTCAATAATTGTCATAGTGTTGCCGCACGAAATTTCTAGTAATTGGTGCCAGGGAATCGGTGACCCCAGATGTTTGTTTTGAAACAGGAGGTTGACAAAATAACACAAATAGGTCGCTAATCGTTCGTAAACATTGAAGAATGCGATGTTTCGCCTCCGCAAAGGTGGGGCTTTTTCAAGCACAAGAACGAAGAGATCGACCGTTGGATGCTGATGTTGGACCCGAACTTTTACGAACGGTTAGCCAGTATCCTATTTGTGTTATTTTGTCAACTATGTTTCCCCTTCGTGGTGCCTGTGCATTGATTAAACAGGCGGTTCCCAAAAATATGTACATATGGATACCTACCAGGTCACCTGGATATTTGGTTTATACCGTTTGAAAGGTACCTCTGACACCCAACTCATCTCAACCCAACCAAACACTTCTCACCCGATCCCAACCTAACTTCTCATATCCCAACCCATCCAAGGGGGTATCCACACATCGACCTGCCGCGATTTAAAAACGCCTGTAGGAAACGCAGCCTCACTCATAAGCCATCGCAAGGATAAAGTCTAATAAGTGGCATTTTTAGAAATCAAAAGCCCATCAACAAAAGTCTGCAAAGTGGGCAACCCACCAGAGCACAATAACTGTTGACCAGATGGAAAAAACAAAAAATGGACGACCACAAGTTCAACTTACAGCTACGACGGCAGGTGTGTGAATGTGAATGACACACTTGACATCGGGCCTGGCAGCAAAGATAGAACCATGTAAAGTGAATGCAGCCAAGCTGAAGCCTAGATTGGTCGTTCCGGCATCTAGAACGTTCCCTTGCATGTCCACCTTCACTAGGCTGGAGGCCGTAACTTCATGGTAGAGAAGCCCAAACGGACTTACAAGGAAATGCTCCTGATCTTGACTAACGCGAGCCTAGGGTAAAAGAAGGATTTTAATTTTAAGAAATGTGATTTTAAGAAACAGGCAAGGAAAAATTGGTAATCAGCTTTTTCTAGAAGTTTGCCATGAAGTTTATCGGTAAGTTTCCAAACACATGATGATTTAGGATTCTAATGCAAACTGAGCCTGTGTAAGTGTACTCGTAGGTGCATAATTTTTCAGATTCCTTGTTCTGCAAGGATACCTGTATTTAATTAACCATCCAATCAAATTTCATTTGAAAGGATGAAGTCCGGGTGCAAATCAAGAGAACAATGGTGATTAGGGATACACAGACAGTGGTACAAAAAAGCCACAAGATGTGCGAATAAAAATAGTCCCAACGACACTCTTCCATTCTGAAATCATCTATGTCAATCTCAGCTTGCGGCTTTGCTTCCTGCATTTCAAAACGCTTGAGAGCTTGCATTGGGAACTCACCCGAATGTTGAGCCTAGGATACTACCGAGGCCCAGTGTGAGAATATTGTGGACCATACTGTGGGGCCTAGTATGAGAAATCATTATTCTACTTGCGCGAACAAACAGCTCCCGAATCAAAGCACCTAAATAATAAGCTGTACAAAAGACACAATTCCACGTGTGTATGTCACGATGCTGAATATCGTATCGTTATCTTCCCATGTGGAAAACTAAATATGCAACATTTCTAAAGATATGCGAAACATCTGACCGCCCCACAACCACATATAGGTACCAAACATATCTTTTATACCTAGGTACTGTACGGTTATGTACAAGGTTGACCTGGCATTTTCATGTCCAACACAGTACTTTTCCGGTGACAATTTGGCAGCCATTATTCAGAGCAAATTTGCAGGGCTTCCTGTCAATTTGGCGCTAGCCAAATCTCAACCTCAGTTGTCGGGCAGTTTATGCAGACTCAGCAATACCATAAGACGGCACTTTCATTTAAAAGGCAAAAGTTAACGAATAAGATTTGTGGCGTGTGCCGCCGGAAAAGGTCTTCTACGTGGCATCTTTCCAGAGCAGCAACAGCCAGCAGGCGGCTTAATTTCACCCTCCCCTCTTCCTGTGCATGCTGACGTGTATCACTTTCAGTTGTCAGAGAATTGGTTGCCGTCAGTTTTGGGTAACTTTCCAGACGCGGCTTTTGCATAAAAGCTTCTCCCCGAATTATGTAAGGGTTCATTCGTGCCAATACAGTTCTCCGAAAAAGTCTCTTGCGAGTAGCCGTCTTCATCGTTCAAGTGTTCGCTAGAACTCGATCTCCTCACGAAAAGTCAAAGTCACAAGCAACAACTGTAGTCATCAGTCATCATCCTGTGCTGTTCTATTGCACCCATTCATCTTAGTTTGGCGGTTAGTTAGTTTAGTTCTTCTGATAAGTCTTAATGGCAGCAAGTCGTGTCAGTTCTGTAGAAAGAGCGTCTGTCCTAAGAGATGCAATAAACACTTATTTAATTTAGTTTAAAAATGATAACCACTTGTGTCCGACTCTTCAATTATCTGTGCAAATTTATCAGTGTGACATTTTAACAGTTTCGACATAGCGAATCTCAATGGCAGTGAACCCAATGGTTGGTTGGTAAACGAACTCGTGGTATCGCTGGTATTTCCCCTTCCCTTCCAGAGTGCTGTTCAGTGGTTTTATGTCCAGAGTGCTTTATTTCATGTTTGTCGGTTCGGTCAAATATGGGTGCATCAGCAAACAGTAATTCGAGATAAGTGGTAAAGATTCGTGCTGGCGAATCACATGGTTGTCAGTTGTCCGTGTTCGCTGATTGACCCAGATATTGGCCTGAACTTGCATGACACATGGGAACCAATTGCAGTGAGAAATGTCAGATTGAGTTCTCCCCTGTCCCGACCATTTCCCTTTGTAAGTACGTGGCACACATGACCATATTCCCGTACAGTACCTACCACCTACCTAATTTCAAAACTACCTACCAAGCTCAGGCAGTGGAAATAGCAATTAATAACACTTACAGCGATGTGATTGTAGATATTTTGACCCCACCCATGCAACTCGACTAATCTATAGGTAGCTGCCAATTTACACCTCAATTGTTTCTCGCCTTTTGCATAGGCAGTTGTCTGTTCGGCACCCCGTATGTCATTGATTGGAATAACACAACTGCCTAAATTGATGAAAATTGAAAGAAAAAAGGAAGGTAGGTGGTACCTGTTAAGAAAGGGGGGAACATTTTGAAGGAAAAAAGACAAACTTAGGGAAAAAACAAGTAGGTACGAATGTTATGTAGCACACTTGATCAAAAACATGCTCTAAAATGTAAATTATTCAGCAATACAATAATGATCTGTCGCACTTTCTGGCAAATTCAAATTGTCGGAGCTGGACAAAATAAGGCCAGAAGAGGGTCTCAATAAACACAGAAAGTGGCAGATGGAGTTTTTTTGAGTCATAGAAAATCAGGTGGATAAAAAGTTCGGGAGGCCTTCGTACAGGCCGCCTGTGCTCAATCGCTTATGTGTGGGTGATTGCCTTTTCACGGTTTTTGTGGTCTGAACCACCGTCAATGGTGATAATTTACCCGGGGATATCAGTGTCGCTGCCCAACGACATAATAAATGCCTGTGGCAGCTAACTGGTTTAAATTTTTCATCAGTTAACTCCACCCATTCAAGCATGAAAAATAAAAAAGTAGGTACTTTTTATATTGCATCCGTTAAAGGTGCTTCAAATAAAAAAAAAAAACAGTGCTTAGCCAATTGCTAATGGGTCACACTTGCACAGTAGTCAGAATTTTTAACAGATATCCACAGCAACCAGGCTTTTCACTTTGAATTTAAAGAGTTTTGGGTTATTTCCAGTAAATTTCCGAATTTACCTGCTAAATTTCCCAGGAGGTGATGAAATTTACCTACACTTCGAACACATTCCCTTACTTCTTACAGTTGCAGCAAGATGTGCTGCTTCACTTGCTTATCACACCTCAGACCTCTCTCAATGCAGCAGCCCACACTTGCCTGTAGGTACTATGAATTCAAATCCAGCATGCCAACACATCCCAGGTAGACATTTCAAGATTTATTACAGCAGCGAACAGCGTAGGGAAAGCAGAAGTGCCTCCCCGTTCACACCTACACAAGAAAGCGGCAAAATTTGTTTGGCAGGTGGAGACTGCATGAACGGTTTTCACATGTTACCTACCTGCTCAATAAAATGGGTGTTGCAAAGGGGGTTTCAAGAAATACATTCGAATATTTCGTCTGGTCATTTCCAATCCAACCTTCGCTTTCCAGTTCTCCTTTTACAACTAGGCTGTGGTCCTCAATGGTTTGAGTTGTTTTTGTGAAGCAAAATTTTGGACTGCAGGATTGCTTACCATTGCAAGCGGATCACCCCAAAAATGGCCACTTTTTTTTGCATTTTCTGGGGATGGCTTTAAATCACAATTATTGTAGAAATTTTGTCAGCCCACTGCCGAGACCATGCCGTGTAATTATCAATGGGGATCATTCCGGGGATTTTTTCTTCTGGGGCGTCCAAATGTTTTTTTTTCAATGGTTTTTTGGATGGGTTATCAGTTTTCACCTCCAGAATCATCCTTGCCAAAATTCAACTTTTGTTTTATGCTAATTGCATTATTGAAACTTTACTGTTCATTCATTGTCAATTTAGCAAAAACTTGCACAACTTCCTTTCAAAAGTGTGGATTTTCAACCAATCATTGAAATGATAAAAAAGAAGCCTCCCAAGTGCTCCCTTCGAGTGGGTAATGTTCCTCACCTTTTCCAAACAAAGCAGCCTTCATTTTGCTAGAGTTTTCATTCAGATGTTGAATTAGGCCATCTGGCAGGAATCCTTCCTTGAGCTGGAGTTCAATTATCCTTTCCAATTCCTCCTTGAATTGTCGGCTGGTCATGATTGCTTCAACCCGTTTCCGCCTCTCCATCTCCTTCATGTCCTGCAAATGCACAGAACCATACCAAGGTCAGTGGTATGGTAACCAAGGTCGTCATACCAAGGTCAGTGGTCACAAAAAGATATCTAAGCCAGCTTTTTTATCTGAGCCTTCATGCAGTTCTGCAAAAAACTGATCATCTTCTGTCATCCGAAAGCAAGGGGTCGAAAAAATGCTAAAAATACAGCCAGAAAGGTCAACAAAATGAAAAAGAAAATTAAAGCTGATTGCGATTCTCATTCATCCATCTAACTGGCCATTTATTGACCACCTTTTACTTGCTCTGATGCCTGGCATGCTCGGCGTTCCTTGTCTCACCTCCCCAGAAATTTGGCAGGACCTCACTGGTCAACAGGCTGTTCAGCTTCCACGAAACCCAGCCATCACTTCATCATCATCATCATCATTATCAGCTTGCACAACACGAAACCCAGCCATCACTTGTAAACAAAATCTGGCAACGAAAAATAGGACACAGAAGCTTACCTAAGTTTTGGAGGTACCTATCCAACCCGAGCCAAAGTTTTAGGGACCGAGGTACCCAATAATTATTGGTAGGTGGGTATGTAACAGAAAATAATAGGTATCTCACCGCATCAATTTCGATTGGTCTCATCTTGGCCCTTTCTTCTTCGTCGTACTCATCAGTTAGAACTCCATTTTGTAAGTGTTCCTGCTTTGAAAGGCCTTGATCACTCTCAGGATCGGACATCTCACGTCCCGGCAATTTTCACAAACCTTTTTATACGTTAATGACCAACAAGTTCCAATTATTCAAGCAACTGCAGAAGTATCAAACTGGCCGGTGAACTGATTCAAATGGGGCCTGTTGCTTGAATTTGATCTGAAATGGACAGAAAAACAAGGCAGACCCAATCAGTCTCATCTCAAGAGACAATATTCCCAAATCAGCCAAAATGTCCCATTGAAATGGGGAGGCCCCAAGTTGAGTTGCACTGTGACAAATTTATTATAGATTTTTCCAATTTAATTTTCATTGGCCCATGGCGAATGAATCCCCAATTAGGCTGAAATGCCCCACCAAAATTAACAATCACCTGATGACAACATGTGCCAATGCACCTGCGGGAGGTGCGTGCTCTGCAATTCCTACATGTTGGAATGGGATGAATTTCCCAATCTATTTTGAATTTTTGTTTGCCAATGCCAAACGAATGCATTGCATGAATAGGTATTTTCCCCAAATTGGCCGAAATAGGATGGTGCGGGGTAGTCCGTGGTGATGGCCTGAGGGCCGTGGTTCGAGGGTTTTAGTGGTGGTCCTCCAAGGGTGGTGGTGTTGAAAGGATGGTGATGCTGATGGGTTTCAGTCATTTTGATGGTGGCATAGCTTAGTAGCTTAGTAATGGTGGCTTTCAGTCATTCTTGTGGCCTGGATGGCGGTGGTTTGATGGTTTTCAGTCGTTCCGGATGGTGATGGTGGCAGTCAATTACCCCAGATATGCAATAACTTTTTTGTGTTCGACATGCACTTTTGCCTATCTTGACAACTTTATGCTACCATGAGGTTAATTTTCTCATTTTTATTAGGTGATGTTATGAAGACCTTGTAATTTGCATAGCATTCCCTTTTCTCCTTGAGAAGGCATGAAAACAGAGCTTTTGGCAAATCGAATAAAAAAAATACCAGGGACTTCTAAAAAAAAAAAAAACAAAAAAAAAAAACAAGAGCAATAAAAAATCTCGAAAAAGGAACATTTTTCTGGTTTCAGGAAAAATGCAGAAGCAAGAACCTTGCTTTCACTTTGCGGAACATGACTGCCTCTAAAGTCAAATGCAATGTGGAAAGGAAAATTGGAAATTTCCTCAGAAAGATGTCAAGTGAGATCAAATGTCAAGTGCAGTAGGTACAACTTCATGGAACAATATGGGTAATCTGGAAGCAAGATTCATAAGTTTTTGGGTTAAAAAAATCAGGAGTGGGTCAAATAACAGCCTTCCCCAGCTAAAAACTTGAAAACAAAACATTTTTCTGGTTTCAGGACAAATGCAGAAGCAAAAACCCTGCATTAACTCTGTGGGGCATGATTGCCCAAGTCAAACGCAATACAGGCCATGAAAGGAATGTTGGAAAATATCTCAAAGATATCAAGTGCAACTTCACAGACAATGTGGACAATCGTCAATCTGGCAGCAATGTTCACAAGTGTTTTTGGGTAAAATCATTGGGCCAAATCTTCGTAACCACTGGACATCATCCTCACTCAGCTGAACAATAATTCTGATCGAATTTGGTTCACAAAGAAAAGCAAATCCAAGTTAAAATGGACAAGATTGGTACTACCTAGGTACCTACCTGTTACAGCTGTCTCCTTCGAAATGTTCAGCATATTGTATTTATTACCATGTGTTTTCACTGCAAAAACATAGTGACTGCATTGATCACGAATAATTAATTACTTACTGCTTCGAAAATTGTATTATGCAAATGCACGTTGGTAGAATTCTTGCTTTATGGTAAATAAAACAAGCGACTGCTTTTTCCCAAATAAACAAGGCAGGCAGAAGGTGCAATGCTGGACAATTTAGAAAAGAAACATCTGTATAGCATTGGGAAAAATTAATGGAGCCACAAATGTAAATTAAATGGCAGAAATGGTGTTGCCTCCGAAACTTTACTTGCATCCTTTTTTTCACATACCTATAAAAAAGTGTGGTGTTTCATTAACATGTTGTGACATCTGTTTCACAAGTTTTGTTTTAACGATTTTAATGCATACTAGGGGGCTTCGCCCCCTGCGGCCTTCGGCCGCCAACCCCCATTCGGGGCAGCGCCCCGTTGAGCGGCCTTCGGCCGCTCTGATGGCCGCTACGCGGCCAATGCGGGGCTGCGCCCCGTCAAGCGGCCTTCGGCCGCTTTGATGGTTGCTACGCAGCCAATTCCTTTTCTGTTTGACATGGCACTTGCATATTTCGGCGTCCGTCCGTCTGGAGATTGCTGCTCGCCATTTGTGCACGGTTAATGATTTCTCATCCGTGTTTATGGCTTGGTTCACTTGCTGTATTTCTTATCAGTAATTATCAGTAATGTCTTCACATTTTTGGCCAAATATTTACTGAGTGGTGATTTTGGACATTTCAGATCGCATTTCCCAGTATTTACCAATAGATGTTCATCACATGGTGTTTTTTCGTTTTTCGGCAGGTGCTTGTATTTCGACTACACTCTAAACTGGAACTGGCGTCAATTTAGCAGGATGTAAATGTAACACAAGGTTCGCTTTGTGTCAGGCTCTAAGTCAGCTTCCTCACTGACTGACACCCTTACGCTTCTATCATTTGAAAATTACCCCAAGAAGACCAAACTTTCCAATGTCATAGGTTCTTGTTCGGAAATTCGGAAACAAAACAACAAATATGGGTATTGCTTTTTCATGTTGAAAACCAAAAAAACTGCGCCCAAACCCAACCTGAAAATTCAAAAATTTTAAAAGCGTGTGATGCTGCACATGCATGGGACGTCCTTCTTAAGTTCCATCCGAAGGACTAAACTAACAGACTGGCCACTTTCGTCTGTCTTTCAGACCTCATTTGTCGTGCCTTGCCGAGAAAGGATGCTCACCTAAGCACCACGGCAAATCTCGTGTTCCGATTGGGACACAAGATGTGCAAATGTAGTGTGAACCTGTCCCGACTGGGAATCGAACCCTCGACCTTCAGATCACGAGTCAGACGCGCAAACCACTGGGCCACGAGGGTCGAACAACGCGTCGGACACGTTTTACGGAATGATGTATAAAACTAATCTAAACTAACGTTACTTTATCTAACCTATCTAAACTAACGTTACTTTATCTAACCTAACCCTACGTCCCCCTGGCCCGGTGCTTGGTGTCAACCGACTGCGTGGTGTCAACGCACTGCGTGGTTAAACCTGCCGCATGTTCCACCTACTGTGTCGTGTCAACCCATTGCGTAGTGTGAACCTATACCGCGCAGTGTCAAGCTGGCATCAAAATAGGACATTTTTCAAAAGATTCCCCCCAAAAAACGCTGGGATTCAACCCGCCATCCTTGCATCAGCATCGCGACGTCTTTAGACCACTCGGCCACGCCCGCTGCAGTGGAAAATCTCTTTGGAAGTCCGTATTCATGGAAATATTTTTAAACACATTATAACATCATTTCAGAAAAAATTCTGACGAGATTGTTTGAAATTTTGAATGAAGCACGCGCGATAGGAAATCGCAATGCGTCCTATTTCCTCAATTTAGGTCAATGGCCAACGTTTGCCGTTTCCCGTTTTGTCCTCGATGCGGACCGAACATTGTGCCAAATTCCTAAAGCTGCAGCTTGTCTGGAAGTGGGCAATAATTTTTTTATCCAAAATAATTTTTTTATGTTCCAAAATAACCAAATCCCAAGACGCAAAGAAAATAGAAAAAATGGGTGCTTTATCAATTCAAATCTTTCATCACGCGCAAAATCCAAACTGAAAAATTAATCATTCCATGGAATGATTAATTTTTGAATTTATTTGAATTTATATCTGTAGATATTTGAAAATTTTGGGCCCCGTTTGGATTCGAACTCCGGTCACGAAACTGACAGTCTAACTCCATGGCAACTCTGCCGTCCGGGCAGCGTTTTTATAAAACCTGCCACGACTTTAGATGGCAGAGAGCGTCTTGTGCAAGAATGCTTATTGGGGCCCAGGCCTATTATGCTTATTATTGCCCAGGCCTGCCATGCATCTAAAGTCTGGGCAGGGTTTGTAAACCGGCGTCCGGGCAGTTGGAAGGAAGTGGCTTATCCTGCTCATCATGATTGAACGCGGCTGACAATCTGCGCGGCGATCGGATAATTTCCACATTCCAAACAAATCGCCAGAATTTCAACCGGTGCGTACTACATTAAAAACACGTTGACGACAACAAAATGTAGTCTGATCGAACCTCACCTTACCAAACACAAGCACTTCGACATTTTTCAAAAGATAATTCCAAAAAAACCGCTGGGATTCAAACCCGCCTTCCATGAATCAGCAGCACTGCGACGCCTTTCGACCACTCGGCCACGTCGGCTGCCGCAGAAAATCCCTTCGGGAATCCGTATTCGTGGAAATGCTTTTTTATCGCGTCATTTCAATCAAAAGTCTGGCGATTTTTTGGAATTTGGAATGAAGCACGCGCGATGGGAAATCTCAATGCATCCCGTTTCTGCAATTTGGGTAAAATGCGCCAACTTTTGCAGTTTCCTGTTGTTCTCGATGCGAGCCGAAGATTGTGCCAAATTCTCAAAGCTGTTGCTTGTCTGGAAGTGGCCACTAATTTTTTTTACCAAAGTTCCAATATAACCCAATCCCAAAAGACGAAAACAAAGAAAAAGAAAAAAAGGGATGGTTTTTCCATCTTGAATAACAATCTTTTATCACGCGTAAAATCCAAACGGAAAAATAAACCATTCGAGATTTGAAAAACTTAGGCACCGGTGGGATTCGAACTCCGGTCGCCAGATTAACAGTCCAACCGCCGTACTGACTGAGCCGTCCGGGCGGTTGGTGTGGCTCATAATCTGGGCATCAAAGTGGCTCATTCTGCGCATGGAACGCGATTTGTGACGTGAACACATCCCGAACGTTCTGCCAAATTTTCATTTCCAGATTCCAAACAAATCGCCAGAATTTCAACAACGGGTGCGTACCACATCAAAAAAAACGTTTACGACATCTAAAACTCCTTCCTCTGCCTGGTCTCGACGTGGCAACGTTCTGCGTGGTGTCAACCCACTGCGCGATATCAACCTGCTGCGCGGTGTCAACCTGCTGGTGTCGAAAAGCACAAGACGCACTTTTCAAATATTTTTCCAAAAACCGATTAGGATTCAAACCCGCCATTTATGCATCAGCGTGCGACGCCTTTGACCATTCTGCCACGCCGGCAGCTGGCAGCAGCAGAAAGTCGCTTCGTGAATCCGTTTCATGGAATTTTTTAACAACGTCATTTCAGTCAAAATTCTGGCGATTCGTTTGGAATCCAGAATGAAGCACACGCGCGATGGGAAATCGCATTGCGTCCGACTTCTGCCATTTTTGGGGCAAAAAGCATCATCTTTAATGCTTTTTTTGTCGAAGTTCCAAAATGACCCAATCCCAAAAGACGAAAACAAAGAAAAAAGAAACAAAAAAAAACGGGTGCCTTTTCCATCTTGTCAAAAAAATCTTTTGTCACGCGCAAAATCCAAACTGAAAAATTAATCACTCCAAATTATACTGCAGATTTAACAAATTTCAGGTCCATGCGTGAATCGAACTCCGGCCGCTTGATTAACAGCCGAGCGCGCTATCGATTGAGCCAACCGGTCAGTTGCAGAATTGCGGCTTTATCCTGCGCTCATAATGAACGCGGCTTTCAGACGGGAAATCACTTTTTTCCCAATTTCCCCAATTTTGGGGCAAAATGTGCCAACTTTTGGATTTTTCCTGTGGTCAGCAATGTGAACCGAACATTGTGTCAAATTTTCAAAGCTACAGCTTGTCTGGAAATGCCAAATAATTTGCGTCAATCATTCAGGTAAATCAATTTTATAATTACTTCTGATACTCGTATTTTAGAAAAAACATTTCTATTTTTTTTCTTCATTACTACAAAGGACTACAAAGGAAAAACTTTGGAGCTAAATTTTCGTCGCGGAATCAAATGTTTCATAGACTACCGAAACTGCATTTAAATTGCATGTGTGGTTGCATTAATTTTCCCGGCACTGTACACTCTGCAAACCCTTCTCTTCTAACATTTACCTTTGCCTTACAGGTCGCAAGATTTCACTTACAAAGATAAAAACAGTGGACTTGCTATGTGCCCACCAAACCTGTTGTACACATGATGCCCTACTGTTTTTCTGCACCGACAGCTCACTTATGCAGTCATATCTTTGCACTTCTTGCCCCAAGGTCAGCTTTGTTAGATGCTTGCTTGGCTCGAAGTGTATGTCAATGCTAAGCATTGTTTCATAGTTTTCCTAAGCAAAAAATAATGCATCACCAGGGACAACACTGCCCAAAAGTTTTAATGCCTGTGGCTCCAACCTCCAACTTTCAGC
Organism: Sinentomon sp. SZTP_YWyxl; assembly: GCA_030068105.1. Lineage (NCBI taxonomy): Eukaryota > Metazoa > Arthropoda > Protura > Sinentomata > Sinentomidae > Sinentomon > Sinentomon sp. SZTP_YWyxl. The sequence goes on from JASGXE010007144.1 coordinate 31,168, forward strand.
ACCTGTCTAGTAAAACATAGGCAGGCCAACCATCTTGTCAGGACAACCGCTCCCCAGGGCTGCAAAATGTCGTTTGGAGCCCTGGAGCACGGATTTTGGAGCCTGGTCAAATTTTGGGGCGATGAGCTTTTTTTTTTTGCTCGTCGGCCCGTTTCGGTCCCGGACGAAAAAAAATTGGAGAGCTTTTTTTTGCTCTTCAGCCCAATTTCGATCCCGGTCGGCCCACAACGGTCCCGGGAGCAATGCTCCCGTGCTCCCGACTTTTTGCAACCCTGTCGCTCCCTTTGAACATCAAGAAGAAAAAAAAAAACAAAAACTAACCAATTGCATGAAAGCTTTTTCATCCCAAGTGGCTCATCGACTGGAAATTGATTGAATCAGTTGAAACTTTGACAGTCCTATTAATTGAAACCAAATTCATCATACTGAACACTAGGTACCTAATCTTTGAAGGTTAGATGCAACAACTCTGTCAAGCAAAGACAAAACCATGGTTTAAATGGCGTCTCGGCCTGTTTTCATGTTCCCGGATTTGTAACAACGGCCGTTTTGGCTCGAGGTGGCAGTCCCTGAAATAAGGACCGCCGGAGCCGGACCGTATCGAGGAGGTAAGATTAGCATAGGAGGTTTGAATGGGCCGATCCGGGTCCGGCATCCCGGTTTTAGGGACCACCCTTTGTGACATCTTCGAGCTGGATGACCGAGGTGATGGGCAGCAATCAGCTGTCAACAGGGGACAATGAAATATCAGATCAATATAAGTAGGTACCTGCAACAGGAAATTGGCTCGGCATTGGTGGTTACAAATGCTGGGCCAATTTCCTGCTGTACCTAGGAACGTACAGATTCAGAGAAAACCTGTCACATAGGCGCTGCAACCACTCTGGATATAGGGCCCAGTACACAGTCTGACCACTCTGGATATGGTACACAGTCTGATGGACAAGGATAAAACAAAATTTGCACGGAACTCACTATTTTTACTTGGCGTGAGAATCTGGAATTTACTGCCTGCTGATTAAAAAAACTATTGGCACGCACATTTTTTTTTAATTTTTAAGAAAAGCTAGGTATGTGACGGATGAATAGGTAGGATGAGCCTAATTTGATTCTTCTTTTTTTCCCCAGGTGGGAGGGGAGGGGTTTAGCTGAAACGCTTTCAATGATTATGAAAGTTGAACATTTTGGAGCATGATGGTTTCCTAAGGAGCAGGAAACGTTTGTTTTGGAGGGAGGAGATAAGTTGAAAGCAGAGAATCAAAAAGCCAGTGCTCTGGAAGCTTGTTGTCCCCAGTTTCGGAAAAGCATGGAATATGTCTCTGAATGGATCATTGTTTTCTTTGATGACTCCAACATCATTTTCTTGGCGCTTTGCTGTTGTTTCTGCCTAAGCACCAATGCTATAAACAGTATCCACTATTGTCAAGTGATAACCAGGAATTGGAGGTTTCCAAGAGAACTCTCTGTGATCATTAGTGCCATCAGGACTCAGTGTCAATCGGAAGCCAAATATTGTCTGTGATATGTCAACTAGTCCATTTTTCTTTTCACTTTTGTTTTACATCTCATGTCCAAGAAGTGCAATGTTGTTTCTTAACCGGTCAAGCCGAATGACGTACAGTTACGTCCACTAAAAAAAATGGGCGTACGAACGACGTAGATATACGTCAAGACCAACATGATGTGATTGTACTAACGACGTAAATGAACGTCCGCATGGGTACTCCATTTTCAAGGGATTTGAATTTAATTACGTAATATCAACACCACTCCATCGCGAAGACTGCCGGAAAGAGGAAAAAACAGCGATCCAGCAGACGTTTATTCTGCTAAAATTGGTCAAACCGTTTTAAATCAGCGCACTTTTCAAATGTCCCGCTTTTTGTTCTTTTGTCCCTTGTCGAAGGCGCCTTTTTTCACGATGACGCAACATCAGTCGCCCGCCGAAATTCGAATTTTCGGGCAGCCGACAGCAGCGCGATCTGGCGAATGCTTGTTTCACGTGATTTGCTGCAACCGTTTGGAAATGGTGTCGCATTGAAATTACCTGTTTTTTCCCGTTTTTGCTCGATTTTGATACGGTTTGAAGTGTTTTGTGGGTATTTTGGCTGTTTTTTTTTTTTGTGCGGTGTTTTTTTTTTTTTTGTTAACATTAAATTATAGGCGATTTTAATGACACGGAGCAGAAATCTGGTTTGGTTGGGCGGGAAATGCGTGCATTTCCGATTTTTCCGTTTTTCGAAAATCCTTGCAGAAATTATTAATTCCGGCGGGGGCGACACTCCGTGTTTCCGAATATTGCGGCAAAGCATTTTAAAACCAGAATTCGTAATTCTGGGCTTGACCGGTTAAAGAGTATTATTTACCCAGTTTTAAGAATTGCTTTTGATGTGTTTGTTTTCGTCTTGCTCATTTACTTCCTTGGCCAAGGAGGGGTACCTGTAGTTTTGGTTTTGATTCAATTCAATGTCATTTCAGTAGTTCACTGATCAAAAGTCACTTTTATCCCTTTTTCTATTTTACCCTGAAAAAAAATTAGGTCGAGATCTGGTTACTCATCATGCCTAATTGGTTAGGGTTAGGTTTTATTTTCTGAGGTCATGTTTGCCAGTTTCAAACACTGCTGTCGTTTGAAGTGGATTCTCTAATTGAAGAAATCTTTAATTGCCGCAGAATCACTCAATTGTTTCCTCGAAAGCAGCATTAGGAGATAGAGGTTGGTGATCTCATTCTATTGGTAGGTGCCTTGAGCTTTTAAGTGACCTAAAGCAGTTTTTTATCGACCCCTAGCTACGTTCTTTCATTTCATGGTGCCCAACGTAAAAGGTGTGGACTAAAGGACTTTCAAATGCAATGGGTACTTGGTCACAGAGTGACTTCCCTCTACAATGCATCGCAGTTTGAGCGGGAGCTTTTAGATTTTCTTTGGAACAGCTCTCCTGATAAAATTCTGGAATTATTTTCCTATTCATAGGGATTTCTGGATGGCTGTCAGTGGAGAGATCGTGGCAGGGCTGACGCTGTCTCCGAGTTGTGAGGTAAATTTTCGCCATCCAATTCAAAGTAATTAAGAACTTCGGTGCGGTGAGGTAGCGCTACCTCCGTGATGATCTCTCCGCCCAATAAGGAAAGAAAATAAGACATTGCAGATGGAACATAATTTTACGTGTAGGCCTAAATCTTGCCTTTGACCAGAATGTGTGGTTTCCCTATCCCGTCACTTTTTTGTGAGGCCCTTAGGGGTGCGGACCCAGTGCCGGCTTTGCCAATCTCCTCTCTCCTTCCCGGGCCATTAAGCGTCCTTTTGGGGGGGTGTTTATCTTGGAGGTTAGGGTAGGTAATGTAGGCTTTATTTGCCACACTAACTGGATTATTTTCTTTCTTTCTT
>JASGXE010007145.1:0-33158 GCA_030068105.1 Sinentomon sp. SZTP_YWyxl
AACCAAATAAAACGTTAAACGGAGCTACAAATCCACACACTTGATTGGGTTGAACAACGCATTACCGACTTCGATTTCACCCACCTGAGTGCGTAACTTGATCCTTACTGCAGCTAAACTCTTGGATTCAATTACACCTTATTCTCATTTTCTATTTCCTTACTTCAGATTCCTAATTAATGCGTCAAAAACCCATTTTGCCTGGAAAAATTTTTTGACTTTTCAGGGAAAACGGGCACGGTTGGACTGCAGATTGACATTGTTTGATTAAATTTTGCATAGGCAACATCAGACCACTATTATGACGGCGGTCCAACCCGCCCGTCACGCTGTGTATTGAACGTCCGGACATCACGCATTTGCACCGTCTGGCACGCCGATTTCGGGAATGGATGCGATTCACTAATATTGCTCCCTATTGAAAAGTTCTGGGCAGATTTGAATGATTTTGGTGTTAAATGAAAGCTAATAAAATGCAGATTTCAATTTCATAAAGAAGTTCCACTATTTCAACTTATAAAGTAACCAAAACGTTCTTGGGGCAAAGCCTGTTTCCAAAACGCCAAAATTTTCAGTGCTTTATTTTTCTGAATCTGCTGCAGCGCAAAATTTTCCGTTGCAACATGGGTCCGACTTGCTGCAAAGTTGTGCACAAATACCTGGCCTACATTTTGATACCAAAATCATCCAAATCTGAGGCCATTTGACCTAACATTTCTCCTTCCAAAACAGCTACCATTTTCAATCACCATCACACATTGTGAACGACGCCAATAAGCGGAGCGAAGTGAAGCTGCCACTTTTGGGGATTAATTTTTGCTTGGCCTTGGGTTTGACAAGGAAGCGACAGATTTAACTGTTTCTAAATATGCCGCGAGCCCGCAGAGTCATTTTAAAATATCAATTTTTCGTCTTTCTGGAACATGCCGTTTAGAACCCGTTTTTTAACTTCACCTTATCAATAACAACATTTGGTGGACCCAATCTTGCGCACGTTTTGTTGGCCTCACAAGCGGACGCCAAGCACGTGGTTGATAAAAATTTGAGTTCCGTTGTCAAACTTTGAACTTCATTTGATGGTGTGGTTTGTTAGAATTTGGTGGTGCGGGCAGTTAGAAAGCACACAGCAAACCAAAGGAAAGTCATCGGCTTTCCGCGGCCTGAAAAATGAAGTGCCAATGCACGGCAGGAAACAGTCTCGCTCTGGAAACAATCTGCTTCTCATATACGGGGTTTCCCAAAAGTCACGACAAGAAAAGTGCATTGCAGTTTTGATGCAACTCTGGAAGCATGGGGTGGAGTTTGTTCCAATTCGAATGGATAACACCTGCAGCAGGCAGCCTGCCCGATCTGAACCTGAAATCTGTGAAATAGCCCAACCGGAGAATACTGAAAACTAGCAAATGGCAGGGATTGTCAAGTGACTTTTGGGAAACCCTGAATGTGCTATCAATATGCCATCCCTCAAATCGACCTACGAAATGTCTGTGCCGTGATCTCTCAAAATTTTCGGTGGGACATCAAAAAACGAAACAGATCTGTAGAAAGGTCTCCTTTGGCGTGTGTTTTTTAGTTTTTGTTTTTCAAGGGTGTTAGACTTGCATGGTCAGCATTCGGCTATCCAATGTACCTAAGTACCCTTTCAATGATCATGGCCCCATAAATGTACCCCGCACAGATCCTGTAAAATATTGTGGCCTTATCATTGTTTTTAGACGATTAATCCCATTCGTCCACAATGCCTGTACCAGAGAATTCCAAAAACGAACGAGTTTTTGACTTTTTGAGCAATATTTCGAATTGCTCATATCAGGAAAGAAGGAACATAAAGACCTACTTGGCCCATACGCCCCATGCAAAACCCTTGATCACCAACACCAGCTCTCCTCGATGTCTTGCTATCGGTAAGTCCCGGTCGCGTATTTGACTCGACAACAAAAAAGCCGCGTACACGATTCGGGGAATATCCTGATTTTGTGCGTGGACAAAAAACGCGAAATAAAGCTAACTACTATAACTTAACCAGCCAATCCTGCCCCTTAACCTACCAAACCCCCCCTTACCTATTTTCTTGGCTTAAAGTTCGATTCCCCGTCGGGGCACGAAATTTACTGTGGCACAAATGGTGCATCCTCCCTCGGCGAGGCACAGTAAATGAGGTCGGAAAGAGAGACTTAGTGGCCAGTCTCTTAGTCCTTCGGATGGGACTTTGACTTTAAGAAGGAGGTCCCGTGTGCAGTATCACACTGCGCGTTAAAGAACACCTAGCTCCCAGTCCAAGGAAGTGGCTTGGCAGGTTACACAACAGAGAAGCCACATCTCACAAGTCACACATCACTGCTCTGCAGAGCATGACTCTCTCCGGGAAATCCTGCGGCTTGGAGTGTATACGCCGTAAAACTGGTCCGAGCCGTTTCAGTTGAATGCAGAGCCTAATTGGGCTACGATTATGGGCATGGTTCTCCTTGCGAGCCCAAGGTGTGCGCAACAAGGTAAAAGGTCGGACCACCAGCCGAATGGCTATCAGTCCATATGACTCCACGATGAAAGTGTTTTTGCCGATTTTTTGAGGTTTGGGAGTTTTACATGGGGTTAGACGAAAAGTGTCCCGATTCCTGAAGATAAATCAAGTAGCTCTGGATTGTTGCCTTTTCCGTTTTTTCGTATCTGCGAGAGCATAGACCTTCTTCTTAGCTTCTCAACGTATGGGAGTGCAATTAATAGGCCCCTATTCGTAAAAAAAAATAAAAAAATATTCGTCTGGCTCTCCCCCTCCCTTTCTCCCTCTTTCTCTCTTCCTCCCCTCTCCCTCTCTCTTTCCCTCGCCTCTTTCTCTCTCTCTTTCTCCCTCTCTATCCTCTCTCTCTCCCTCCCCCTCTCTTCCCCTTTCTCTGTCTTCTCTCGCTGTCTCTGGGGTAGAGAGACAGCCAGAGAAGAAAAAGAGAAGGGGAGAGAGAGGGCGAGAAGAGAAAGAGGCACCAAATGGGGTTGGGGTATACAGAGACGGTGTTTGTGAGGAAAATGGGGAGGGGGCGGATTACTGACGAGTTGCGGGTGACCAGAGAGCAAGAGAGCGAGATTTGTGGGGTTCGACGAATAAGTCTATTTTTTAACCTCTAAAAATTCCGCGCAATGTGGGTAGGGGTGGTTTAGGTTGGGGCTAGGTTCAGATTATGGGGTGACTTTTTTTGGTTGCACAAATCAATCCGCTTCTTTGGCCTATCACATCTTTAGACCTTCCGAAGACAATAATTCCTAAATCCACGGACAATAATTCCTAAATCCATACGAACAACGCCTAAACTGGTGTTTTTCCCATTTAACTGTTGCCTCCGAATTTTTTTCTTTCTTTTTGCTCAGGCGGTAAAAATAACAGGGCCAGATTCCAATAAAGCTTGATGAAAGGCTCAGATTGGAGCCTTGGTCATATTACAGTCTGTCCAGTCTATAAGTTGAGCTGTATCTAACCTTTTTCTCGCGCAATCGAAGATCAGGGATCTCCAAAATGCAACCACGGTGTTTTCTTTTTGAAGTCTAAAGAAGCTCAAGTGGTTCATTTTGTATTTGAAGCAATTTAAAATTATTGCAGTTTCACTGCTCCACGGAAACCTTCAGCGTCGTTGCAAGACGTTCCACAACTTTTGACGGTTTATCTCACGGAGCACCGTTATTTTCTCGGTAAAAATACTCTCTCGGGTTCAAATCCGATTCACGAAATCCAGAAGGCAACGCGTAACCCTTGCCTTTCGCATCCCTTCGCACGAAAAATCAAGAACAACCAAGCCCCAGGAAATGAAGAGCATTGCTTGCAAGGAATTCACCCAATCAATACACGAAACCGGATTGGAGCAGATACAGCAGAGACATACGAATACGGTTGGAGTGCCCTACTCTTTCACGGTCCATAACAATCCGAACGCAGGCATATTGAAATCTGAGGTCAACCGCGGTCAGAGCTCAACTTTGACTGGATCGACATGGGATCTTTTATTTCTGCATACTTCAAGTTTTTCAAAAAGTTAATCAATCAAAATTTTGAATGCGGTATGCCACCATTAATTCTCACACCTTTACGTCACAATTATGCACTGAACAACTTGAACGAAAAACTGAGGAAAGAAAAAAAATTCGACGGTAATTCTACCATCACCATCCACTCTGTGGTTTCTCGGTATTTGCGTGTGAAACAGGCATATTAATTTATCGCCGTGGACAAATTAAAGGGAGCTAAGTGTTAGAAACTTTAATTTCTACTCCTACACTTTTCCATTTAAAACCCATTGTTGTTCAACAATATTTTTCATTTCTCTGCTTTCACTTTGCTCCCTTTTATTTGTGCAAGGCGTAAAACGCATCGCCTTCGCCGGCAATTGCCGGCGCAGCCGGCTAGTTTTAATAATAATTGTGCTCGGCCTCAGCAGGAGAATGATGAATGTTACAACAGAAAGCATTTCCTTTATTTGGAACACAATTGATTGCCGGAAAACATTTAAAAACAACTAAGATTCATCCATGGTATGTAAAATAACAAGTGAACGAACTGCGCTCCATTCAACATGGAGTCAAATGATGGGAGCAGAAATGAGACCAAAATGTGGCTGGATTGCGGCGTATCAAGGCGGAGTGCCTACGAAAGACATACGAGTGAATGGCGGACCGCGGTGCGATGCCCACAGAAAGTTGTGTTCTCTGAACAAAGCCACAGTTATGATGCCGTTCACTATGGTGCAAGCTGAAAAATGAGCACTTCCACACATGTATTATGATCCGAACCTTTCGTCGGGTAAAATCCTTAAACCATTGTTAACAAATGTGCTCAAATTTCGGTGTTGTAAAATTCAGGGTTTCTGCCAGGTTTTTTCAAAGATTGTGCAATTTTTTCCGTTAAACATGGTTACGACCTGCTGAAGAGTTGTAGAGGAAGCCTTCTAGTTCCAAAAATACCCAAAATCGTTGAATTTGAACACCATTTGGCAATTTCATGACCAGAGACAACAACGACATAGCAGCATCGTTTGTTTTTTAGCGGGGAAGAGGCGCGACTCCTTGAAACCTGGGAGTCGCGGCTCTTCCCCGCTTAAAAAACAAAACGATGCTGCCATGTCGCGTTGCCTCTGTTCATAAAATTGCCAAATGGTGTTCAAATCAACGATTTTGGTATTTTGGAACAACATCGAAATTTGAGCACATTTTTTGTTACTCAAATGGTTAAGAGTTTTACCCGACGAAAGGTCGGGATCATTATACATGTGTGGAAGCGCTCATTTTTCAGCTTTGCCACCACAGTGAAACCGCATCAAAAACCGTCGCTTTGTTCAGGGAGAAATTTAACTTCTGTGGGCATCGCTCCGCGGTCCGCCATTCATTCGCATGTCTTTCGCAGCGCACTCCGCCTTCAAACGCCGCAACACCGCAATGCACTTTTGTGCAACGAAAAATCCCGGAGTTCGTCACTTGTTCTTTTAAACACCGTGATACATCTTAAAAATGCAATAAATTCGTCAAAATAAAAAAGGAAATCAAGAAACAAGCTTAAAGTTTTCCTGCAATAAATCCAAATTAAAGCACCAAAATAATCCAGAATGTGACAAGAAGGGAAAAAAATATTTTATATTTTAGTGGAGGTTAGGGGTGCCTTCTGCTGTTTTTTATTTGATTCTTGGTTTTTTCGCAGCCCTTCATTGGCATCGACGGACGATGTTTCAAACTGAACTCAACTTTTAAGTTGAGGTTTAGTGCAGGAAAAGTTAAGTACGGCAATTTGATAGCAGCCAGAGAACTTGACCTCCACTAAGTTAGGTTTAAGTTCACGGTGATCACTAAGTGAGCCAATTTGATAAGGTCCCTGAACAAATTGATCCCCAACTCTTTCCAGCGCAAGCGCCATGTGATGCCTGGCTTCCTCAACCCCATACTTATCATGGGGTTGAGGAAGTGTGCGTACTCTCTCTCCGAGTTTCAAGGTCTACCTCATCCACACTACCTTTTTCACGCAGCTGGGAAGAGGGAGTGTGCGTAATGCTGGCGAACGCCGCTGGAGCTTCCGTGACTCCCTGCGCTTGTTAACCGGCAGTTGCCGGATGGCGCTGCATTGGATAATGTATAATGTATAATGCCGGATGTATAATGCACACATGTATAATCCCACACATGTATAATGCCGGATGGCGCTCTCGCCGCGCGACTGACGCAAGGCGAAGCTTTCCCTCATTGTAGTGCACTGGATAGGGTAGGTACTCACATATTGCTCTAAAATGCTCTCATCCCTTATCGTGCTTTTTTTTTTTTTTTTTTTTTCTATGGTTTCTCAAATTTTTATTATCATTTTTATTCAATTCAACAATGAAAAGAGGTAGGTAATATTGTATCAACATCGGTTTTCATATTCAATTCATTCTACCTCAGAAATAATTATGGTCAACAAAATCAAGAGCCAGAATATTTACCTCGTAAACAGTTGAATTGAACTTACAGTCGTGTTGTTAATCGCCATGCAACACTTGCTCGGTTGAAATGAGTGAACCAGGATCCGAATATATGATACATTCCCTCACAGAGTTTGTTGTAGTTCGTTGAAAATTGTTCCAGAGTTAAAATGCACTAACAATAACCACAGCAAAAACCATGCAAAGACCCTAATCCTAGGTAAAATGGGAGGAAGTGTGCATGTAGCAACACGACCATAAGTTTGGAAAGAAAAAAGGTACACCATTAGAATGAAGGAAGTTACAACAAAGCCTAACAGAGTTGATAACAAAAAGGTGAGAAATTGAGGGCTTGTTTGGAAAGTTTATGGGGTACCTACCTACCATCCTACTCATCAAACCAGACCGCCCATCCTTGCAGCACAATCTACTACCTATATGAATCACATCTTGTGGATAAGAATATCAGATGGTCTTAGCAGTTGTTGCACTGCAAAGATAGGCTTTCCAGTTGCCTATTGGTCTCAAGTCTGGCATCAACAAAGGGGCTGAGGAGAAATTTCTGCCTAACTCTTTGATACTACCATGTGTCATTTGCGTGCAAGCAAGTAAGGGAAGGCGAAAGTAGCTTTTGCTACTTGTGGCCTTAACCACCATGAAGTAAAATTGAGAAGATACACCTAGGCAGTTAGGCTGTTTATGGCAATAATTGATAAACTGCTCAACAGATTTATTATGTCAGGCTAACCACAAATCTATGAGCCGACATTTTCATGCTATCGTTTTAAGAAGTAAATCGCGAACTTGAAAAACAGATAAGTTCCCTAAATGTTTACTCACGCGGTTTGAGAAGCAATGAGCATTTGGGGATAGTTTAATATCCAAAGGGAGTAGATTCCACATGCGAACCCCCCGGAAGAATGTTGATTGCCTACCGATATATGATTTAAACAAAGGAACCTCAACTTTGATAAGATCGAGACCTCTAGTAGGAACAGAGTGCATTTTTAAGTGGAAACCATCAACACAAAAAATTCTATGGTACAATTTGAATATTAGTAAGGCAGAACGACAAGCAATGGTGTGGTAAATGGACGAAATTGCAAAGCTTTTGAATAACGGGGAAGAAGGAGCATCTCGGGGCTCAAACATCATAATCCTTAATAGGATCTTTTGTTTGACAAAGAGCGTAGAGAGCCTGGTAGCGTTAGCAGCAGACCAAACTTCAATACCATAAATTAATTTACTGTGCACGAGGGAGTAATAGACTGTTCTCATCAATTGCTTGGGTAAAATGTACCGTGTTTTCCTAAAAAGATAAATGTGATAGTTGAAATGCCCAATGAGGCTGTTTATATGGCTGTCCCAGCTGAGAGATTTTTCAAAGGTGAGCCCAAGAAGCTTAATCGAAGAAGACGGTGCTTTCGACACTCCATGCAAGGATATTTGGCTCAAATTGGCATCATTGTTTAAAGCAGGCCGCACACTGGGCTCGAAAATACAGTAATTAGTTTTGCTCAAATTTAAATGAAGCTTATTGGAAACAAGGTAATCAGCTACCATGCTGATATCGGAGGACAACTGAAGTCGAGCCACTGAAAACTCCCTGTGTGATGACAAAAGTGTTATATCATCAGCAAAAACTATAATTCTGGACTTCAACGGAAGACAAAAAATGTCATTAATATAAAGGATAAAAAGCAGAGGTCCCAAAACAGATCCTTGAGGAACACCCTTTGTGACTGTATGGTATGGGGAATTACATCCCATGGATTCAACAAACTGCTGCCTTCCAGTTAAATAACTCTTCAGAAGATCCAGTGCGGTTCCACGAATGCCGTATCTCTCTAACTTCCAAAGTAAAATTGAATGATCGACTGAATCAAAGGCTTTAGAAAGATCCAGTGACATCATGCAAGTGGTGTGTCCTCTCTCCTTGCTGTTTAAAAGTTGGGCATAAATATCCAGCAATGCTAAGGATGGGGATTTCTGAGGTACAAAACCAAATTGTTGGCTGTGAAGAATATCATTGCAATCAACAAAATCCCTCAAGCGATCACATATGATCCTCTCAATAATTTTATTTAAAGTGGGCAAGACTGAGATGGGTCTATAGTTGAGGGGGTCCACTCGAGAGCCTTTTTTATATATGGGTATGACCTTAGCAATCTTCATCCTGCTCGGGTATATGCCAGTCACAAACATTTGGTTTATTAAATGAGTCAAGGGACCAACTAACTTAGATACAACAGACTTTACCATAGAAGTACTAATATGATCATAACCACATGACAACTTATTATTCATACAATTGATTGATAGTCGTACATCATCACATATCACAGGATACAAAAATATAGAATTGCAATAAAAATCGAAAAGAACTGGGGGTTCAGTTAATCTTGCACAATTCAAACTGGAATTAATGTTACAAAAGGACACATTCAACTCGTTAACAACATCCTGAGGATTGGATAGGTAAACACCGTGACTGCTTTTGAGTAGCTGTATGCTATCGGGATGTGATCCCTTACGAGGCCTCTCAATGGCCTCATTAATAACCCCCCATGTACTTCTTGCATTGGCACAGCGTGAGATACGCCTAGTGAAATATTCTTTTTTAGCAGCTCTGATTACCCCTGTAGCTCTGTTCCTGCATGATATATATTCTGCCTTTATTGCGGGACAGCCAGGGTTCTGTCGATATCTCTGATATAAATGCGATCTCAGAGATAATAAGGTCAAGATGTCAGGGGTCATCCATGCCTTACGTGGTTTCTGAAAATGTCTGGTTTTCCTAGTGCAAGTGGAAGACTTGACTGAATGAGTGAACTTGTCTTGAATGTATACTGCAATGTCATTAGGATCACTCCTTTCAAAAACAGGCTCCCAATCAATGGTACTAAAAACATCCACAAAAGCAGGGAGGTGAAATGACATTTGCTCGTGGCAAACCGCAGCTGGTTCCGAAGTGCCTCGTTTATGTACATAGATAAAGGTTACACAATGATCCGAAATATCAATATTAATAGTTCCACTAGTAAACTCAAAACTTTTGAGGTCAGATGTAGGCAACAAGATATGATCGATAAGTGTGGAAGACGTTTCAGTTATCCGTGTTGGCAAGCTGATTACATTTACGAGATTGTAACTTTCAATTAATGTAAAGAATCTCTTGTTACGTGTCTGGGTGAGAAAGTCTACATTGAGATCTCCAACAATGACAGCTTTAAAACCATTCTCATTGAGAAAAGTGAGTTTCTGATCCAACTCCAAGCAAAAATTGCGGACTGAAAATGAGGGTGACCTGTAAATGCACCCAAGAGCCGTTTTTGTACCAAGAAATTTGGATCTTCCTTGAGGAACTGATAGTTCAATCCAGATAGCCTCACAGGTTGTAACTCGTAACTCAAGCTCTGTGGCAGATAAAAGATTATCAATGTATGTCACCACTCCCCCAAATGAAGAGTCTGTCCTCAAGCTTGAAAATAGTGAATAGCCAGGAATCTGAAACCACTCAACTTCACAAGGGTTCCTTAAGTTGACCTCTGTTAGAACAATCACGAGTGGTTTTGATAACAATGTATCGAGAAAATTCAGAAATGCTTCATGATTAGCTCTAATACCACGTATGTTCAAGGACAACAAAGAGAAATCATAATTTTTGTCGTTTAAATTGATATTAAATTCACACAAATTAAATGATTTAGCCGAAGAAAAAAGCATCACAAATCAAGAATCTTGAAGAACAAACAGGACAAGAAAAATTTTAATCTTGCTGAATTCTTGCTGCTAACACATCCAGGTCTTCGGCAGAGTTGATTTGGTGGACGGTGGATCCTTCGCTTTTTCTCAGAAGAATCGATCCATTTTTCGTCCAGAGAAATTTAAATCCTTTTTCCCTTTTGAAGACCAGAGCAGTTTGAAAAACGTTTCGTTTGAATGGAGACAGATGTTCAGCAATGAAGATATCCGAAGAATTCCAGCTGGGATCAATGTCCTTCGCACTCAGCTTCTTTTTCTTGGCTAATGACAGGAATTCGTCCCTATGATATCTGCGCACTAGCTTCACAACTATTGGCTTCTGCCCCTGACTGCGTGTTGGAACTCTATGAGCAACACTGATATCTGATTTTTGTACCTCCAGTCCAACTAGAGAACCAACTTTGGAAACTACTGCATACACATCTTCGTTAGCTGTCTCAGGTACCCCACGTATTTCAATGTTGTCTCTGAAATTGTAGTCAGTTGCATTCTGGAGTTGGCGTTTCAACAATTTAACTTCCGTTTGCAGTGAAGCGTTGACCTGAACAACGTCGGATATCTGGCGCTGCATCCCAATTATATTAGTGTTCATAAGTCTCATGTCTGCATGAAATCCATCAAACTGTCTGCTCATAAAGACTATTGCAGCCACCAGGTCAGCCATTGAAGCATCTTGAGGAGAACTAGCAAGATTAACTATCGGAGGAGCAGATGAGCTTCCCAGATTGCTGGAGTGACCAAGATGTTGTTGGAATGACACCTCGTTACTGTCCATTTGAGATATTTCGTGTGGTGGTGGTGCAGCATTCATTGCACTCTTGTGCAGCTCCTTGCAAGATGTGCAAATCCAAGTTTTTTCGACATTTTTGGCCAGCTCCTTGAATTGCTGCTCTTTTAGACCACTGCACTTCTTGTGAATCCAGTACAAGCAGTTGTTGCATTGAATGGATGGGCTTCGGTCAGCGATTGCACTGTTGCAACCGGCACAAGTGTAAGTTTTCTCCGAAGGGCTCTTATCCATTGTGAAGCAGAATGTCGTTGAACCAACCGTTGAGTGTTGACAAGGTAATAACTAACTGGAGCACGCCTAGAGCAGCAATGGGAGGTCAGTAGTTAATCCTCCAAGCCTATCGACCTAGGTATAAAGCCTCAAAGAAACAATGTTTCACGTCATGAAAGCCTGTCCAAAACAGCATATCTGATAGGTAACTATAGGTACCTACCTAGGGCCAACACTGATCGTTACCTAGGTATCGTATCGATACCTACCTACTTGACTTTCTACATTTATTATCTATCATGGGTGAAGTTGACCTGATCATGCGGTAGGTAGGTAGGTATAGGTAGTAGGCCTATTGGTGGGTAGGTACCTACCTACCTACCTAGTTCCTTGACAAGCAACCCCATTAGGGCTGTGCGAATCTTGATTCGATTCGAAAATCTCGAATCTTGCCCGATTCGATTCGAAAAGATTCGATTCGAAAAATGTGGTGATATTCGAATCAAGATTCGAGATTCGAATGAAAGGATTCGATTCGAAAAGATTCGATTCGAGATTCTTGAAGGATTCGAAAAAAAATTCGAATCGAATCTCGAATCTCAAACAAAAAATTTGAAAACTTTTTTGCAAAAAAAAGCTCAAAAATCGTCAACATTGATCCAAAATTTCGAATGGCAAAGTCAAACAACCAAGTGGATGCCGCCTGGAAGCCATCTTGAATGAACTGAATTACACTAGATGGCAGCTATCTCTCTTACACGAACGCGTGCGTCCGATTTTTTCGCATTACCAACACTGCCGATCCGCCGTCTAGTGTACGCACGTTATCCGGGATTTTGACAGAAAACTTGGAAAAGACATGGCAGTCCCATTTCTGCTGTTCAGCAAGTTCATTTTGGCTCTTTTTCGTTGTGTTTGCCTTGTTTGCTGTGTTGGAAAACTTGAAAAGACATGGTGCTCCCATTTCTGGTGTTCAGAAAGTTCATTTTGGCTTTTTTTGTTGTGTTTGCCTTGTTTGCTGTGTTGGAAAACTTGAAAGACATGGTGCTCTCATTTCTGGTGTTCAGCAAGTTCATTTTGGCTTTTTTTGTTGTGTTTGCCTTGTTTGCTGTGTTGTTGGAAAACTTGAAAAGACATGGTGCTCCCATTTCTGGTGTTCAGCAAGTTCATTTTGGCTTTTTTGTTGTGTTTGGGTTTGCTGTGTTGGAAAACTTGAAAAGACATGGTGCTCCCATTTCTGGTGTTCAGCAAGTTCATTTTGGCCTTTTTTTGCTGTTTTTGTCTTGTTTGCTGTGTTGGAAAACTTGAAAAGACATGGTGCTCTGCTCCCATTTCTGGTGTTCAGCAAGTTCATTTTGGCTTTTTTTTTGTTGTGTTTGTCTTGTTTTGCTGTGGTCTTTGCTACTTGTAAAACAAAAACACCTGGAATAAATGTTTGTATTCCAGTTTTTGACAGCAAAAGCTCTCATTATCTGCAATAATTTTCAGGCCAATTCTCTTTCATGATTATTTTGTATCAGATATAGGCTAGAGTTTTTGCCCTGCCATTAGTGCCATTTTACCAGGTTATCAGCAGGAAGGAAAATCATATTGTAATCAGGTGGGTACCGACTTTCC
The DNA here is from genome assembly GCA_030068105.1 of Sinentomon sp. SZTP_YWyxl. Lineage (NCBI taxonomy): Eukaryota > Metazoa > Arthropoda > Protura > Sinentomata > Sinentomidae > Sinentomon > Sinentomon sp. SZTP_YWyxl. The sequence continues at coordinate 12,808 of JASGXE010007145.1, forward strand.
GACCATCGTTTGGCAAGGCACCTATATGCCTATTCAGCCAAAAGAGATTGGCCTAATATCACTGACGAAGTAACCTCAACCTGGCTATTGACACTTCATCCTGTGACCTCTTCTAGGTACCTGCCTAACTAGGTACCTACCTACCAAGTGTTTTTCATTCCTTTCTCTGTATTTATTTTGCTGCAGAGCATTACCTGCATACCAGGCCAGGCATAAGTACATGCTTATAGGCAGCTACCTACATGCATTAATGGCACTTTTAGTCAGGGTAGGTAACTTGTCGCAGGTACCTACCTACCTTGCCTTGCTTTATCGAGAGAGGCAGGTACCTAGGTACTAGGGCTGTGCGAATCGGCTTTCGGATCGAATCCTGCGAATCGAATCCCATTGGTTCGAATCTCGAATCGAATCCGAATCAGTTGTCCAATTTCGAAGCGAATCCTTTCGAATCGAATCCTTTTCTTCAAATCTCCAATCTTGATTCGAATCCCACTACATGTCTCGAATCGAATCTTTTCGAATCGAATCTGGCCAGATTCGCGATTTTCGAATCGAACCACGATTCACACAGTCCTGCAGGATAGTGAACGCAAATTTTATTGTGGGTATTGCTCAGTGACACTTGTAAGCACTGTTTGGTTCCATGTTGTGGCATGCCTGCGGGATTGTGGATCAATTTGGAAATTTGGAAATAGATTTGAGATTCGATTCGAATATTTTTCGAATCATCTCAAAATCCCGAATCGAATCATTTCGAATCGAATCCTTTCCTTCGAATCTCGAATCCTGGTTCGAATCTTGCCACATTTTTCGAATCGCATCTTTTCGAATCGAATCTGGCAAGATTCGCAATTTTCGAATCGAATCCTCGAATCGAATCAAGATTCGCCCAGCCCTACTAGGTACCTTTGCTGGTGTCTCACTTCACCTCATTCTGGAACCAATGATAGGTAGGTACCTTCCTATACTAGCTACTTAGTAGGTACCTACCTACCTAGTGCATCTCGTGTTTTATCCTGAGGGACATAGGCCTACCCACATGCATTAATGACACTTATAGTAGGGGTAAAACTAGTGGTAGGTACCTACCAGCCTTGCCTAACTTTGTTGAGACAAGTAGGTACCACCTAACCTACCTTCCTCTTACTGGTGTCTCACCTCATTCTGGAACCCATGCTCCGTCTTCCTAAATTTGCGCAATCCCCATTTGTGGTGAACCTACCTAATCTTCATTCAATTCACCAACTTGATTCACATTTACGCATGCTTTATGCTTGGAAATTAATGTGCCTGAGATAAAATTTGGAAGATTCGAAATGAGATTCGCTTCGATTCGAGAAAGCGATTCGATTCGATGCCGATTCGAACTTAACGATTCGCCTCGAGAAGATTCGATTCGAAAGTGGAGAAGGGATTCGGATTCGATTCGAGATTCGAAGAAGCAGGATTCGATTCGAGAGATTCGATTCGAAAGCCGATTCGCACAGCCCTAAACCCCATGATGCTTCGCGAAACGACTGTGTGTCTCTTTTCATATCGCACTTGACGGAAGGGTCTCATTCCCCATCGCACTTGTCGGAAGGGACGAAGATCCATTACCTGAACTTTTCGCCAGCAATCGTTGATTAAGGAATTTGAGGCCAGAGCACAAATGCAACACTAGCAGGAGCTGACCTCAAGCAGCCCAAGGCACTGCCAGCAGGTTAGGTGCCTACCTACTTGCAGACCTACAGCATCCTGCACCACAAAAAGGACTGGTGCCATTCCAGTTGGTGAATTACTGCTACCACTACCAGCATGCTGTTGCCCTAACAGTTGCCAGTACTCAGGAGCACCAAAACTACACCAAAAATGACAATAGTCAGGTAGCTAGGTACCTAGGTTACCAACATATCTGTGGGTAACGAATACCTGCCAGCAGGACGACCAGCCCCAGTAGGTAGGTACATTGCAAGCAAGGCAATTTGGAGCCTTTGCTCACAACCAGGAGGTAGGCCTGGTGCCTCAAGAGCACAACCAGCAGAGCATATCTCCACTTTCAGCAGCCCAAGTGCACTACCAACAATTGTGTATCATTGTTCAAGCGACGTACCAGGAGGTCTCCAGCAACTCCAGGGCACAACCAGCTTGGTACCGAAGAGAGTCACAATAAAATTATCAGCAAGTTACCACTACCAGCTTGTGCTGAAAACTTGAAGCGTCCTTGATACACGCGTCCTTGAAAAAAATAAAAAAAACGACAAAAACATCACAAAACAGAAACACCAATCACTCACGGCGGCGGCCATCTTGTTTTCGTCATGCACAAGACGGCCGTCGCAAATTGCGACTTTTTGCTTCCTCAGGTTTGAAAGAAGCAAAACCGTGCATTTCGACCAATTCGGAACAAATCAATTCCAAAGACGGTGGCCATCTTGTTTTCGTCACATTCAAGATGGCCGCCGAAAATTTGCGATTTTTGCTTCTTTCTGTTTGGAAGAAGCAAAACCATGCATCTCCACCAATTCCGAACAAATCAGTTCCAAGAAATTGCAGCATGCCACTTTTTCATCTGAGCGCTTCTTATCAGGAATACAAGTTCACTTCTCCAGTGTCCAGCTTTTATATGCAGCTGATGCTTCTCAACAGGTTGCGATTTTGGTGGTGGGCGGAGACTCTGCCCACCTTCCGGATCCAAGCGTCCTTGAATTCCCCTGTTGTGCAATGTCTGATGTTCAAGGTGGTTGGCTGGAAGTCCCGCCCCCAATTCTTTCACAAGCCAATCATCAATGCCTAACAGGGCCCAAGCTGTATAAAAGAGACTGTTGCAGGAGTGGTGATCATCATTCATCTTGCAGAGCAGGATGGAAGCAGTTGGGTCTGACTGCTCTGGGAATCGATGTTGGTACCGATAATTTCGATACCTGAAGTGTCGATACCGATTCCGACACCAACATTTTTTTTTGCAAAAAGTTTTCAAATTTTTTATTTGCGATTCGAATTTTTTTCGATTCGAATTTTTTTCGAATCCTTCAAGAATCTCGAATCGAATCTCTTCGAATCGAATCCTTTTCTTCGAATCTCGAATCTTGATTCGAATATCAGCACATTTCTCGAATCGAATCTCTTCGAATCGAATCGGGCAAGATTCGAGATTTTCGAATCGAATCTTCGAATCGAATCAAGATTCGCACAGCCCTACGCCCCTGTTGCTGCAATTCAATGCATGGCGTAGAATATTTCAATGTTTGTTCCCCCATTTCTTTCTTTCCTTTTTTGGCATGCTAATTTCCGCATAGGGTACCTACTTACTGAACTGTATGGCCATATTACTTTTCGAATGAAACAAAACTGGCCACGCCTCTCACCTTCAACCACAACATGCATCAATTTGAACTGCTTAGTGCTTACCTCTTCCACTCTGGACTCTGGATCACATCTGACCAATCAATCAAGCAAGGTATGACATGTGCTTTTTAATTTAATTTTCTTTTCTTTTATTGCTGTATGAAAAATAAACATTCAATCAAATAAATTGCCTGTTGGCAATCTGTCTGCATCGACTGACTTGTGTTCCTCCACCTTATTTGGAAACCGACGAACACTCCTTTTGAGCAACGTCCATTTTTAATACCTAATGTCTTGACGTGGTGCCTGGTGCACTGATCTGTTGCTCATTCGCGTCGGTCCATTGGTGTTGGATTTTACTTTTTGACTCTGGACTTTTGTCCATCGAACTCATCGGCGGGGGGACTCCGTCCCCAGTTTTAAATTTAAATTTAAGGCCAAACTTGGGTGCAGAATTTGGCTCTGGTCTGCACGATGATATTTTTGTGGCATTTGTTTGGTCGTTCCATTGAGTGATGACAGGGTGTGCAAGGAAAAAGGGTCTATGAGGGCTAGTGACCTCATTTCATTTGTCCCACCATCACGGGTCCGTCTAAAATGCGGACATCGCGGAATCTATGGAAACTCAACCCAACGTTACCTAACCTGACCTAACCGAACCTTTGTGCCAGCAGAACCTTTAACCGAACCTTTAACAGAACCTTTAACCTTTGTGCCAGCAGCGCATACCTCGTGGCTTGCACCGGTTCCCATCAGAACACCGAAGTTAAGCAACGTTGGGCCTGGATGATGCTTGGATGGGAGACCACCCTTGTACCCCAGTTTGTGCTGCTGGAAGGGGGCTTAGTGGCCAAGTCCCTCGTCTCCTTCGGATGAGACGTTAAGCAGGAGGTCCCGTGTGCAGCATCACACTGTGCACGTTAAAGAACACCTAGCTCCAAGTCCAAGATAGTGGCCACATCTCACAAGATTTAGTGCACCAGATTTCCAGGCACCATGTCGAGTCAATTTTAAAACAGATGCGATGATTCGCAATTGGTCAAAAAGGAAAAGAGAGCATCAGAAATCCAAATATGGCAAAGGTTGCAGAAAATACCGACAATGCAGTTAATTACCTAGGTAATCAATGTCATAGGATATTTTACCAATTTCGTGCCGCATAGGCAATTAATGAATTTTGAATATTTCAAAGCACCGGCCAGAAAAAGAAAGACATGCACAGACAAGACAATACAAAATGAAAGTCGAATAATAAAATGTGTTCGTACCTAGTTGATTTCCTTAGCAGGAAGGTGGGCCGAGGTAGGTTCTTAGATTAGGTAGGTCGGTACCTAGTACCTTCCTACCTACTTGGTAGGACCATGCCTACATTTTATTTTCTTCGAGTAGACTAATAAATTGTGCGACATGACCATGCTTTCAAGATTAACCTTTATCAACCTTCCAAGAACATACTCAAGTATGCATTCATTCCAAGAACTATTGTAGACTGGAATTGTTTATCCCACAACTCTGTTGAATCACTAATTCTGTCTCAAAATATGCCTGATTGTTCTTAATTAAGCCTAATCTTGTGGGCCCTATTCGGATCTGGTGCAATGCATGGGGTTGATAAAGTTGTGGTCTGGGAACGGGTCAGGGACCCATGCCCAGACCTAAGCCGGGAACCTGCCCGGAGAAGGCGGCCCATGTTGGCGGCCCCCCACTGCGTGGTCAGTGCAAAACCTTTTTTCACGCAGCTGGGGAAGAGGGAGTGTGCGTACTGCTGGCGAACGCCGCTGGTGCTTCCGTGACTCCCTGCGCTTGTTAACCGGCAGTTTGCCGGACGGCGCTCTCGCCGCGCGACTGACGCAAGGCGAAGCTTTCCCTCATTGTAGTGCACTGGATAGGGTAGGTACTCACGTATTGCTCTAAAATGCTCTCATCCCTTATCGTGCTTCAAACTTTGCCTTTATTTGCCATCCAAGATCATCTTGAAGTAGGTACCTACCTACCTATTCTTTCATTCCGTGTACCTGCCAGTCTTCTCTCGAATCAGTTGTTCAATCTAAATTGTGATGACTTTCTTCCAAAATTTCAGATCCCCCTTTTTTGCTTCTTTTTTTCTCTCTGTTTTTTTTTTCACTCTTTTTTTCTCGTTTTTTTTTCCTCTTTCTTTTTTTGTTTTTTTTCTTTTCTTTTCTCATTCTTTTTTTCCTCTTTTTTATCCTTTTCTTTTTTTTTTTTGTTTTTTTCTTTTTCCTTCTTTTTTTTTTTTTGCTTCTTTTCTTTTTTTTACATACCACCTGCATCCCTATCTTCTTGGGGGAATTCTATTTTTACACCAGTTTTTTCCACTTTGTGTGTATTTTTTGAGATTGTGATTGGGTATACATGAGGAAATGAGTGTTAGAGTTTGCTCAAGGTTGGATCTTGCCTGGTTGTGTATATGTGTGTGTCTGCTTGGGTGTCTGAAGTGATTGCTATATGACTGGCCCCGTCCACATTCGATGATCTCTTCGCGGCCTTTCCCCTCCTTTTCCCTTTACCACTCCTTTCGATAATGCAGCCGACGGTCGCGTTCCCTTCCCATCCCTTCCCCTCCCTTCCCTGGTATATGATGAACCTCTGCTGTTCACAATTGATGATTGCCTTTATGGCATGAAAAACTGTAGAACAGAGTAAATCTGATACCGATACCGTGCCTTTGTTTTTCTCTCCCTTTTTTACAACATGCATTTAATTGAGGAAGGTACCTAGGTACCTTATGATATTTGTGACCAAAATCTGAATTTTTATCTTGTTGTGGTATCAACAGCATCCTGACGATGCTGTTGATGAAATCTTCCCTTGAACTGGTTAGTTTTTCATTTGTTTGAATTTTTTCCCCTTGCCACATCACATCATTGACAAAATGCACTGCATGTCTTTCTGCACTGATGGTTTGCATCTGCAACCAAGTTTCTTTTTACCACCTTTCTCACCGGCGGCACACAACCTAGCCTACATGCTGCCTTGGCTTGGCCCAACCATACTTCAATCATCAATGCTGAGTGTTGTTTCGTGGTTTGTGTGGCCACTGGCAAAAATGAAGCATGAACCGGGGATACCACTGTCCAATGGCTTTAATGCCTGTGACCCCCAACTAGTTTTTAAAACAAGACAGGGTCTGCCTGTGCGAGCATTTACCTACTGTTCAGAAGGCAGGGGGCGGGGGCTTGCATGGTAGTTCTTGGTGGAACTCACTAAAACGCTGAACCTGCTTTTTATTTTTCAAAATCATCTTTTTATTGGTTAAATCATTAAATTTACATCGATGATCTTACTTTAATGAATGTATTAAAATAAGAGATATGCCATATAGGCCCTAATTGTTATGCACCATTATCAGAATCTAGCATTATCCGTTCCAGACCTCTCATGGAGTCGGACTTGAGGATTTCGAACTCGGCGGAGTCTCGTTTTAAGAATTGGCCATGTAATTCAGGGAACGAGGCACCATGTCGTCATTTCAATAAAAAAAAAAAAAAAAAAAAAAAAAAAATGAGATTGATTGCAATTGGTCAAAAAAGTGTCTACAAACCAAATTAGGCGTTGTCGTGAAAAAAGGGCCAATGAATAGCGGTGCGGTCGACAATGCCGGTGGACATTTTAGGTACCATTTTTGTGCCAAAGAAACAAAAGGCTCATTTGAGTTTTTGAAGTGACGCCCAGTAAAAACAAAAGTCAAATGGGAATGAAAATGTGGTCATATCTTCCTCAGCTGGTGTCGCCGTTGCATGGATTACATCAGGCGATGGTTAAGATCCATTGAAATTTGGTTCTCAAGTTGAAATGTCAAACAAAAATGTGACCCCGTTGGAAACAGGCTAATTTTGACGCCACTAATGTTCTCAAAATGTGCTATTTTGTTTAAAAAATTGCCAAGAGAATATGGAGTTAGGTACGACAGAACTCAGAAACGAAACTGAAGATAGGTGAATGTGATGAAAACTAACTTCACTGAACACAGCACTAAAACATGGATTGTGGGTTGAACCTCAAGTGCCAGAATGAATATTGTTTTTTGTGTGCTAAATTTGAATTGCGTCACTCCATACTGGACCTTTTTTCATTTTTCTTGTGATCTCTTCTAGGCTACGTCGTACGTACCTAGGTACCTACCCATTTGTTGTTACCGTACTGATCCTGTTAGCACAGAAGCTGATGGCGGTGGGAGCCCTAATTCACACCATGTCTGTGAATATTCAGGGCAAGGTGAATTATTTGAGAGAAAAATTTGCAGAGATTGGTGACCAAAATTTTGATGATCATCAAAAGCAAGATGTGTGTGGATGGACAAAATCCAGTTTCCGCAGCCGGGAGAGAGATGACGAAGATCATTCGGATGATGGCACCTGTTTATTGAGTGCTGATTTAGATCCACCGGCCAGTGAATATGAATGCCGCCGTGATGGTGATGCCCGAGATGATGTGCATTCAAAGCCAAGAGATGAACTTTTGAATCCTTTTGTTCATCGGCTTCAGCTCTCAATGTATCATAGAATAAAGGTTTGTTTTGTTTGAGCTTTATTGGCTTTCAGTGGGGAATAATTTTAGCGCATTTTCCAGAATTAGGTACCCACCAATATGTGTTTATTTATAAAGAAATTAATCATTTGGTATTGTCAGTGTGTGTCATGGTGGCAGAATTAAAGCACTCATACATGAGTTTTTCCATTTTAACTGTTGCCACAGAAACTTTTTTTTTCCTTCTTTTTATTCTTATGCAGGCGGTAGAAATTAAAATGCCAGATTGCAACAAACCTTTCTCGATGTTTCCGATTTTGACCTCGATAACAAATGAGGGTCTTTAATGTCTGCAGCATGGATTTTTTGCTAAAATCTGAACAGTTGCAATTTTTTACATGTAGGCCTACCTACCTACCTACCTTACCATTTGCCTACCAACAAATTATGGGTGTCTCAAAAGTTTTTTGGCCATCAAAAGATGTTGATGGATGGGATTTTGGAATTAGGGCCTACTCGTCTTTGGTAAATGAGATCCTCTCTTGGAATAAACTACCAACAATTTTTCTGTCACTGTCGTAAACCTGTTTAGCTTTTTAGTTTGTTTTCTTATTCTTGATCTCGTTTTCAGAGTGCTGTGTTGGCTGTCTGTGTTATGCCAATAAGGGCCATGCTTATGCTGCTGATGGTTGTTGTTGCGTGGCTTCTTGTTTGTGTTGGTTCGATTGGCACAACAAACGAACAGCTGCTGAAGAAGCCTTTAGATGGGTGGCGACGGTTGGTGTTTCCGATTTATTTCTTTGCATAAACTGCACACGTCGGCAGGTAGGTAGGTACCTACCTACCATAACTATCTGATTCATGACATGCCAAATTGATGGGTAGCCTACTCCGTATCCGCCACCTACCTACATAAATTATTTTGTTAGATGCACACAAATCAAGTCAACAGTTGGAATGATTGGCGGTTGCCAGTTACCTTCTTGATTTGAGGTACAGGAGTGGTAAAAGTGTTCACGCCATAACTTCAAACTCATGTAAGATACCCTAGTCCAAGAAGTGCCGTGGGATGGAGCTATTGCTAGAGAAAGAGGCCTGAAGCATGTTTCTACCCACCTGGGTACTTAGGTACCTTTTCCTTTCAAAACTAACACAACACGGCCTACCTAAATAATTGTATTAGGCAGGGTAGGACGATGAAGCTGTCCAACGCACAAAACAGTTAGGCTGATGACAACATTTTGTCTGCACCTATTGGCAATCCTCAAGGTACGCTTAGCAATATCGACTGCTCCTTTTGTTATCGGACATCTGCTTGGACAGCTGGTTAAGCTTATGTAGGTAGGTAGGTACCACATGGCACATAATTGTGGATTAATGTAACATTAATTAGGTGACTTGGTGACTTTTTCACACTAAAGGATAAACATTCAGCTCTTGTTGGGAGGCTACCAAGTTGTACAAGCAGTGCTCGCATGGCAAGCATGCTCGCGAACTTGTTGACAAAGACCGATAATTCAGCTCTTTCTGGAAGGCTATCAACACACAAGCCCGTAGGTACCAGTATGGCAAGCATGCTCACGAACTTGTTTTTCCGAGGTTGGTACCCACCTATCATGTGGGCAAGAGAGGCAAAAATTGTGCATTCCACAGGTGCCATTTTATCTTTCAAGTAGACAATGGTTGCTTAAGTGGCGAGTCAAGCTTTCATTTATTTGACATTCTCATCTTTCCAGTAAGGTGCACACTGCAGCATGTTCCATCTTGCGTGGAATGTTCTTTGTCAATGGCTTCCATTGGATCAAAGTTCGTGGACGTCAGGCCCCATCAGAGGAAGCACCTATCGTTGTTCTTGCACCTCACTCATCATTCTACGACAGCTTGGCTGTTGTCTACCTCGGTGCTCCTTCTTTGGTTGTCAAGTCTGGTGTTGACAAGATTCCATTCTTTGCAAGTAAGGAATCCTGTTGCCTTCTGGCTGTGTTTACCTGTCTTTTATATCATTTTCTATTTGCCACTGCCAACACACTTATTTCCACAACTTTTGACTATCGTATGGCAAGTTTTCCTCTCCAGTTTATGCCATGTTACGTGCAAAATTATTGCAGAAAAAACTCATGTACAGATGAAGCTTTAGGCCCACATTGCTTGCAATGTGTGGATTGTGAGGGTGGCTTTGCAAGCAGAGCAGGAATTTTCTACCATGACATTTTTAATGGCTGCAGATCCCCATCCCAGCACAGGTACGAAGTGTCAGCTTAACATTCTTTTTTTCTCGCATAGCAATGAGTGATTCAGAAGAGTTTTTTTTTATGAGGAAAAATTTTCCTCACAAGGTGTGCAGTAAAAAGTACGAAATAAGCATGTTTTCGGAATCTGGCGATGGGTACTTCCCGATTAAAGAAGTAGAGGAAAATCTTCACAATAATTCGACTTGGCCTTCATTGCTTATTTGTTCATTAGAGCAGTGATTAAAAATTAAAATGGAACGGCTGCATAATTATTCCAAGTGGGACTTGCATTCGACATAATCCCAAGTTGGACTTGAAACTTGAGTGTGCAATCAAGAGTGTGCAATCAAACAACGGTTCAGTTGGAGTGAGTGCTAGAATTAGTGTCCTGACGTAGTGCCTGAACTTTAACTTGATTGTGAGCTTGCCATGTGTGTTGGCTGTTTTCTGCTCTAATTTTTCATTCCTTCGCATTCATCATTGCAATCTCTCCCTGCTCGGCCTCTGTGAAAATGATTGCTCGTTTATTGCAGTGTGTCTGCATAAAGAGTTTGACGAAGTGGCATTACATAATATGTGACAAACTCCCAGAGCTCGATTCCATGGATCATCCTATCTGCCGGGGGCCGTGTGAATTTTACTTAGGTCAAATCTTTTCTTCTGCAGGCTCTCTCCCCCCAGTGTCTCATCCCACAAACCTGCCATCTATTATTTGTGATGCAAGTTGGCTGGAATCATGTGAATGATTTTTTCTCATTTTTGCTTGTTTTTTCCCTCTTCCAAACCAACAAACCAAATTATTCATCTTTTAAAATAGAATTGATCAAGTACACACAGCCAATTTACGTGCAGAGGAATGATCCTGATGCAAGGAACACCACAAAGAAGTTGATAAAGGATAGGGCTGAGTCAGAGGATTGGAAATCAAAGCAGGTTAGTCAGGGCTTGTGATTGAATTGTTAATTTTGGGGTGTATCCTGAACTTCACCTGAATGTTCCATTTTGGGCTTTTTTAATCCTGGCTCAGGCAAAGTTAATGCGGTACCTCCCCATGTCGCCACCTGTGCAGGATGTATTTCACTTTCTTTGATTTTGCCTCAGGCTTACAGTACCTACTTGGATTCGGTAGCCTGCTTCTGATTATTCTCCAACATAATTTGGAGAAAAAGATGCACCTTGGGCCTCAGCAGTGTTTGGCAACATGTGAACAGACCTGATTCATGCAGTGGGGACAAAAATGACAAAAAGGTTTGAATGTTTCGTTTTTGAAGCAACAGAAACTGTTGGTGACCAATTCTCTAGTATAAATCACTGAGCTGCTCTCTGCATCACCTTCGCCATGCCACCACTCCATCACGACAATAACCATTCTAACAAGAGATCACCATAGGTGGGATGGAAACCTGGAGAACTGGATGCAGAAAGAAACTCACTTGACGAGTTGTTCTCCAATTTTGGACAGCTGAGCTGACGTTTCGGAGGCATCCCGCTCTCCGTTGACGAAGCCAACTCCAAGCCAACGACAAGTTGGCTTCGTCAACGGAGAGCGGGGTGCCTCCGAAACGTCAGCTCAGCTGTCCAAAATTGGAGAACAAATTGTCAAGTGAGTGCCTTTCTTAATCACCATTCTGTTTACTGCTGTTCCTAAGTTTGCCTGCTTTTAACCATTAATTTTGGTCAGAACATTGCAGGCAGTCATCAATGTACTTACATAGGCCTGCATCAATGTTCAATGAACCATGTCTACTGTTCGTTGCAATTACAGCTTGACTAGACACACTTTGCAGCACTGCATGTGCGGAAATAGATCTCTCCAGATACGCAGAAATCGGGAAGTGAAGGTATGAAAGCATTGCAAAATCAAGGGTGCCACATCTGACGTAATGTCCGTCAAGTGGAATGGACTATTGTTCTCTGGGTAGGCCTATGTAAGGTGACGTTTTTATTAAAAAATTGTAATTTTCTTGGATTTTTTCCCTGCAAAATAGCTTCTGATCTTTCCGGAGGGGACATGTACAAACAGGAAGTGTCTGATCACATTCAAGAACGGTGCTTTCTATCCCGGTGTACCGGTTCAACCGGTTTGCTTACGTTACAATAACGGTTGCGACCACCTCACGTGGACCTGGGATGGTCCCGGCATCATGAAGCTGTTGTGGCTGTGTTTTACTCAGTTCAACATCAATGCAGAGATCGTTTTCCTGCCCGTTTACTATCCGAGCAAGGAGGAGAAGGCTAATCCAAGCCTGTTTGCTGCAAATGTTCGACAGAAGATGGCAGAGTATGCTTGTCTCTTTTTCATCGTTGTTTTATACCTATTTTATTTTGCTACAATGACATTCAATAAGCATTGCCTACAATAAAATTGTTTGGAAGCTTGCGGAGGGCATTGCAAAAGGCAGGCTGGTGGTGCTAGTAACCTCCGGTGCAATAAAACAATGTTCCCGTTGCTGAAGGTACCTGCATCACCTTCCGACTTCAATCTGGGAGACATTAATTAAAGAAGAATTCAGAAGGCACCATCCAACTTAGCAAACGACAGATGCACGATGTTCAGTTGCTGTTGAGGAGGATGCCGTTGCAGATGTCCAAATCAAACCAGTTCGTGTTTTTGTCCTTGTTTTATTGTACTGGAGGTTGCCAGTGCCACCAGCCTGTCTTTGCCTACAGTTTCGATGCAAGAGGGGACTCATGGGGCTTGAGCCCCCCAAAATCTAAAATGTTCTTTCATTTTTCAAAACTGCATCATTTTATGCATAGGATGACGAACTTTCTGCTCCTCAATTATTGACTTTTGCTTGCTATGGATGATGCCTGAAATATTCCAAAAGGCCTAAATGGGTGCAGTCAGTATTGGATTTGTTCATTACCACCGCTGGATTAATCGTGTTTCCATTGTCCTTAGCTGTCTGAGGCCCCCGTATATGAACTCCTGGGATCGCCTTTGTTTGCCTCCATATTTCATTCAGACCTTGTGGAATCAGCCCAGTTCTCTTACAAGGTGGCTTTGTGTTGATGTCACCAGGGCAGGGTCCAGCTAACCTACATAATCCCAAGAAGAGCTACAATAATATGTCCAAGAACAGACATTAACATCTGATTTGAAAACTCCACCTGTCTATCTCATTCTGCAGACTTCTCAACATGATTGACTTCTCATCATTTTACACTGTTCTAATGACGAATAGGTACCTACATTTGATAAAAAAATACATGTATCTTGCTTGGCTAAACTTGAATATTTTTCCAGCCAAATGAGAAATCACAAAACCACTGCATGTCAGTTCTGAAACCCTGGCAGTGATTTATGAGATCGTTACATGCATCCCCAGTGATGTAGGTCTGTTATAACATCCCCTTGTTATGCTTTTGCAGTTTTGGACTCCCCCGGATAGATATCATTACGATATGTGTGTTTCTGTGGGCAGGTTGCTTCTTTTTGACCCACAAAAAAATATTTTTGTTTTACAATTTTCACTCCTCCTGTTTCATGGTGAACTTGCAGGGCACTGAGTGTTCCAACTTCCGACTTGACATTCGATGATTGTCGTTATCTTTGTGATGCTGATCTCTGGTCGGTTCCTCATTCGTCAGATTTTGTGCTCTTGAGAAAACTGCGCCAGGACTTAAGGTTAGTTACAATGCAATACAAATCTTAATCTTAGCATTCAAAGAACTGAATCATATCTCACATAATGACCTCCTTCCTGCAACATTTTATCAGGGTCATTACAATCTTAGATCATGTGATGAATTGTCACTTGCCATAACCTCTTAGAATAAGGACCAACTTTGGTCTTTTTTCCTTTGGTTTCCCTGCTGCCAAATTCTGGAACGCTTTACCCATCAACTTGAGAAAAATTAGGTCAGTTGGAATTTTCAAGAGAGAGCTGCGACAGTATATTTTGCTTCACACTTGAAAACCTGTAATTTGCCATTGTGTGCGAGTTGTCTTCCCTGAACTTGCTCATCATTGATGGGATGGAAAAGGGGGGGGGGGTGGCGGTGGAACACCACTCTTTATGACATCAGGCGAACTGCACAAAACACATCTCGGATATTCACCTTGGTTTTTTCACTTTAATTATTCAGTGGAGGGCATTCTATCCTCTCCACATCAGTTTTGCCATTGTTTGCATTATTACCTTTTCAATTTCAATTCAAACTGCATATTCTATTACAATAGGTGCAATTTTAATTAGCTTGTAGGTAAGGCACAATGTCAGGTGGAAATCAACAGGCAGGAGGGGGAGAAGAGAAAACATTTTAACCAGTGCTGTCTTGTATGAACTGAGGTTGACCTTAAAGGTAGGGACAGACACGTCACTCCCATCCCCAAAAATGGTAGTATCTAGGTAATAGATTCCAATCTCTCACTGTCCTCATGGTGATGGAGCATTTCTCCCCAAGGTTACTTTACAACACGAACTTTCACAATTGTAGAGCAAGCGCAACGAACAGGAAGATCAAGTTACTTTCACGACGTTTTGCAGCACTGCACGCACTGCTTTTTCAAGTGATGCTTCTTTGGTTGAGGGAACATGGAAACTTCGTGTTCCCACGGTTTCCGTGTTCCCTCAACCGGAGAAGCTTGATAAAGCAGTGCTTGTAGCGCTGCGAAACTTCGTGAAATCATTTTCCTTTACGAACAGATAAAATGGCCGCAACTTTTCAAGTATGTGATTCTCTTTGGTGTGTAACATGAACTTTTTTCAGGGTTCTCACAGACAAGGAAAGCTAAAATGAAAGGGTACCTACTTTCATTTCAGCTGCCATGGATAATCCGGGAAATGTTCGAATTTATACATATGCCAAGTCAGGAAAAATCGTGAAGGATGAGCAGGTGACAGGGACTTGTAAAAAATTAAAACTGTAAAACCGATATTCAAAATGAAAAGAAAATCAGGAAAATGAAATTACAAACACATGTGGGAAACCCTTTTTTAGCCATCATACAGTCTCTCAAGTTCTATGCCTTGGGACCTGTGTGCGGAGGTCAAAATTTTACGAGTCAAAATTCCAGAGGGCGTACCCACCTAATGAAAATCCAAAAAAAAAATTTGCTTTCTCAGCTGATGTTAAACATGTAACTTTCTTCAAACATCGATCCTTCTTTCACACAGTGAAATGAGATGCCATCGGTGAGACCCGGATTGGTTGGAATATGCCTACGGCCACTCCCAACAAACCAACTGGAACCATCCATGGTTTTTCTGTTTTGTCCATTTTCTGGCCTTACCAGACTCATGATAAAATATGAAATAGCCCATACATTTCTTCAGATTGAATTACTTTGATGGTTGCAGAGGGTGTTTCAGTTAATTAAGGGGGGACTTACCCCCTTCCGGTCATTTTCCGTATTTTGTAACCGATTTGGCTGAAATTTGGCACACATAATTATTAAGGTACCTTAGGACAACTTCTGTATAAAATTTCAGCACTCTAGCTCTTTTGGTTTGGCTGCTACAGAGGAAAACGTTTCTGAAATTGCGTGATCCTGTGACCCGTGTTCCCAAGCAACAGTTTCAAGTGATAGGGGGTTCAAATTTCACATACACATAGTGAAAAGCTTGGTTTTTTTCATTTTTTGGCTCTGCTTTTGCTCTGGGGAAGGTTTTGATGCTAGCGCTGCAAAAGTGCTATAAATTTCTCGTATTTACCAAATAATGGTGCAATAACTTCACTTAGAGGCAAAAAATGAAAGTTCTGGCTCCGTCAGTTGTTTTCTCACACTTTTTTTTTTACAAAAGTATGCCAAATTTGAGTTTTCTAGAGTTAGAAACAGCTTCATAACACGGGTCGGAAGGTCGAAAAAATGGGAAAATAATTAACATTTACCATTTTTGGTGAGATTGGAAAATAATTAGCGGAGAAAAATGCATTCGAAGTTGGAGAAATCGTTTCGGTCATGAGTAGGTTCGGTTATTTTACTATAACTTTAAAACGAACTGAGATATCTTGAAATGGTTTTCACCATCACAATCTACACATTCTGGCCTATCCAAATGAATGGTGAAAAAAGTTGTGTGATTTTTTGTTTTTGGCCCATCTAGCGCCAAAAACAAAAACCATCATTAATCATTTTTTTATGTTAAGATGTGGACGTGATGTCAAAGTGGAGTGGCCATGCAGGTGAAGGTGATGTCTGAAGTTGCGGGCATTTGGTAGGGTTAAGTCTAGTTGACAACTTGACATTGTGCATTTAAATTCTGTTTCTCTTTTCCTCTCTTTTCCAGTCTCGACCAGAGCTCTGTCGCTGTGGAGGCCGAACTTCTCGACAGTGTGTTGAAAGCAACCGAAGCAGCAAAGGCTAAGGTTGACAACGACAGTGGCAGAAGAAGAGGGAGGGAAGCTGCACTGGTTTACGACGTCAGCCTTGTTGACTTTGCCAGCCGTCTTGGCTTCGATCTGAAAAGCGGTGGAGACGGACGGAAGGAGACGCTCTTGAGAGAATTGTTCACTCTGTTTGACAGGGTATGTTGACCTTTCACCCTTCTTTGGCTATTGTCTTTTCTATGTTTCTCTGTCCAACAATTTTCTCATGCAATTTCTGCATCCTTTTACCATAAGTATTACCAGTTCTTCAGTTTGTGCCTCCAAGTTTTGGGTCCTATTTTATTTCGTGCGTGGTACGCAGACAGATCAGTAAGTGCCCGCAACAGTTCTTTTGTCGTGAACGTATTGTTTTTCGGTGTCCTGACTTTTGGGTTGGAACTTTTCAACTGGCAGTCACATGCAGATATGCACATATCGGGGATGGTTTTTGGCTATACAGGGTGAGTCACCTCGAATGTTTTTTTTTTTTCGATCGAAGATTCCGCGAAAACGGCTGTACCTACAATTGTGGTGCAATGGAGGTTTTGGAGCCTGGTTCTCTTGCGCTTCGTTTGGTTCTATTGGGTTCTCCCAAATTGACACCCCTACACCCTTTTTGGGGAAGGGTAGTTGGGGTTGTTTTCTATGCTGCGCATTATCTCCGGAACTGTGCTTTGATGGTCCATGGTTTAAATTACAAAGTTGTTCATTTCCTTGATCTGAAGGCACCAGAAGTGATCCGACTCAAATCTATCCCTTGGCTTCCGTTTTAGGGGTGGTTTTCTGCGGGAAGGGGTAGAGAGGTTGGAGGGGCGTTTTTTCAGCAGGCATGCGTTCTTCGTGTCTCGGATGATGGGGCCTGAGACCTCAGTCTTCTTGTGATTCGGTGAAGCCACATTTGGAGGTGTCTGAAGGGGTGCAAGGAGTGGTAAGGAGATATCTCCGTTTTTTCGGATATTGCGATCGATAAAAAACCAACATTCGAGGTGACTCACCCTGTATAGTCTGCAATAAAGCAGTGAGTTAGCAACAGGCGGACACCAACCAGTCGGTTGACATCATGCAGTAGGCAGTGAGGGTAAATAGCGTGTTCAGTTAGGTTTGGTTAGTTTAAATTAAAAAACAACTGAAAGAAATCAAGAAAATCAAGTCTCGGAAGTTTATCACACCAAATGCAGCTGTCGATTGTGGAGTTTTTCCTTTTTCTGCAACGATTCATCGTTGTGAGATGTTGGGAATCATCTCAGAACCACCGTTGAGTTGTGATTCATCTCTGAAACATCACTGTGAGTTAGTCGGCAGGAAAGCTGCGGAATGCAATAATTAACTCCTATCATCAACTACATTTTTTAATTAAAAAGGTCTTGACAGCATTCTCGGCCATATTTCCCATTGTAACTCACATGTAGCTTCAACTCTGTAGCCAATTTCGTGGATAAATGTGTTGAGAAAATTTCATTTCTATGCACAATGTACGTACTCCTCTTCCGTTGTTGCAAAAGATGCATCCATTTGCTGAGATAAGCTGAATTTGAGTGGCAAATGGGAGGGGGGAATTATAATTCCGACAATTATTTCTTTTGGAATGAGTACATTTTTGACTCTCACATTGGTTTCCTTCCTCCTTCATTCTCCTTCTTCCAGACTGGACGTGGTAAGATTGACATCCGGAGCTATCTGCTGATGACATTGTTGGTTGTGTCTCCATGGGATGCTGAATCAGTCATTCGGAATGCATTCAAGGTTAGTTGAGTGGTGGCGGTTGCAGTCTCTCTGAATCCAGTGGTTTTTCTGCCAGGCAGGTGTCAGCATACATCCCAGACATTAAGGCCCACCTCTTTTCAAAGATGTTAACCGTTTCCGGGCCGTACCTTGGCATGCATGTGGGTGTGTTGCACAAGCCAGATAGAATGACCATTACGTGGCACCAAGACCAGTGCATTGGCCACCATTGGTATTCTGCCACAGTGAGTGAAAAGACCAGAGTGCCAGCATTAGAACAGGCCAACCGGACGGGACAGGCTTTCCTTGCTGTTGATGTGCTAATTGGAAAAATATGCTGCCTGGTTAAAACTAGTCTATTCAGGCGTCAACAAATTCCTTTAAACAAATTACAACTTTCTTTCACGATTGGATAATTTAGGCACTGGATCTAACCTAACTAACTGTCAACAGGTTGAAGGTGATGTCGAGTAAATTATGAGGTTTCTTCCCTTGCGTAATCTCCTATGTCGGTATTTCGAAATTTTCCTGTGTTGTGTGTGATATGAAATGAGATGGATGAAATATTTGCAGCAGCCTCCATCGTTGCCAGTCCTGTGCTCATCCCATTGCTCTCAGTCCCTCTTAAATTGAATCAAACTTCTTTAAGAAGGCTCTGTGAATTTTAAGTCATGCTTTTTTGCTCTTGTCGTACCTTCCAGCTGTATTCCTCTGGTGCTGATCATCTGTTTGTTTCCGGTGACTCATCATCATCATCATCTAGTCAGAATTACTCACTGCGAGTCATGAAGAAAGTCGTGAAGAATTGCTTCAACTTGGACGATGGGGAACTGAAGAAGTTGCTTAGCAACAAAACAGACTACCTGCTCTTCTTTGAAGATGATAACTATGTATTTGATATTGGTAAGAATAATTTTTATCCCCCCCCCCCCCCGCTTTTGAGCACTGCTTGGTGCAATTTGGTGGGAATAGCCCCCCTTTTCTCTTTTTGTTGGCCACTCATGGCCCTCTT
Source organism: Sinentomon sp. SZTP_YWyxl (assembly GCA_030068105.1). Taxonomy (NCBI): domain Eukaryota; kingdom Metazoa; phylum Arthropoda; class Protura; order Sinentomata; family Sinentomidae; genus Sinentomon; species Sinentomon sp. SZTP_YWyxl. The sequence goes on from JASGXE010007145.1 coordinate 31,903, forward strand.
TTATTCTCTTATTGGGTACTCTCAGCCCCATTTTCCTTTCTTGTTGGTGACGCCCTTTTGTTGGCTGCTCTTAGCTCCCTTTGCTCTTTTGTTGGTTATTTTTGTCCCTCGTTTTCTCTCTTGTTGGCTACTCTTTGCCCTCAATTTCTGCTTTTGAGATCACAGCTGTTTTGTGGATGGGGCGCATAAACTGGCTGATGAGGCCTGGATAAGTGGGGCTCATTTTGGGCCCCTTGCTCCCACGAGGCTAGACTACCTTACTTCGCCATCGGTGGGCTTCTCCTCTTCACGCAGTTCACAGATTTTTTTGGATGAGAAAAATAATCAAAGACGTGGATAACTTCTGTTTTCGAGAAATCTGGATACAAATACCATTTTGGAGGAGCTGCGTGCAGATGTAAGATGCTTTTTTCGAGGTAAATGTGCAAAGGGGTTTTTCCTGAGGAGGATGGCGCTCTGGGATAAAACAATATTCTCTCACGTGGAAAGTCTCGTAAAGTATCAACAAATGAACATGGCTTGGTTTTACCTGAACTCTTTTAGAATATTGAAAACTGGAAGTGAGGCGGGATAGTTGGATTTCTGTTTCAGGGAATGGAAGGGGCTGTGCAAAGAAGTATCAGCTCGACAGCATTTCTGGTTTTGCAGCTCACAGAGGTGATTTTGTTGTTTCTTCCTCTTCTCCCTCCAGATACATATCTCGACTACTTCCGAGGTCATCCAAAGTTTTCCAAGCTCTTGTCGAACAACATCAGACATCCTGTTGCTGCTTCCACTTCATCCTCCTCCAGCACCCCCTCCGGTGCTGTGACTGAGGCAGCCCAAACGGGTGCAGGAGGCGGCCCACCGTCTGAGGGCCAGATGCCATCAGTGACTTCCGAGAGGGCCCCGCCGGAGCAGCAGCAGGGTGATGGCAATGTCAATAAGCTCCTGAAAGTTGATTAAGAATCGTCTTTTTTCTTTTTTATCATTACGGTTGCCGTGTTATTCCCTACTCATATTTGGTGATTTGTTTTTTTTTTCTGCTTTATTTTTGACCCATCGATGGTTTGCAACTAACTGGTCCACTGTTTTCTTGTCACTGTTACGTTTGACGACGACAATATCTTTTTACTTCATGTATTTCGATTGCAGAGCGGTCGTCTCTTTTATGTTGTTTATTGCTCTTGGAGCTAAAAATGTGGAAAACGTTTTTTGTCGCACAGAAAAGCAATTGTTCACCAACTGTGATGATTTGGTTGCGAGGTTCTGTAGTA
>JASGXE010007146.1:0-27578 GCA_030068105.1 Sinentomon sp. SZTP_YWyxl
CACAGTCAAAAGGTTCTTCAGGCAACACTGGGAAATAAGGGCGACTGGCCACCATGTGCTGCTTGCAAAGCGACAGGACTTTGGTTTCACATTCAAGACAGGGATATGCCACTGAATTGTTCCGACTAGTTTTGTCTCATTTGAAAATCCATGATTTTCCTTCAGAGCACCCGAGACATCAAATTCAAGTCTTTTGCTCAAACGCCCATCAAAGATCAATATACGAGTGAACAAAAAATTACTGAAATCGCACGCAGGGTTCCCCCACAATGTGCCAACTTGCATTATTTTTGAATCCCCCTTCGTATTTTCTCAAGTTCAGCGGCGTCTTTAAAAGACAAATCTTAGCGTTGATTTGCTTGTGAACAATTTGTTGGTCCCAGATTTTCAGTTTGTTTGTTTTAGGAACGATGGCAAAAAGGTTATCGGAAAACGCGCCTATCAAACACGACAAAATATCTTGAAATTTTAGCCTTGTCAGTTCAAAAACAGAAAAACCGAAATTCAGCGCAAATATGCGGGTGGAAACGATCCTTGCACAGTTCAGTGAATGGGAATTGGGAGGTATTCGAACATTTCTCACACCGTTTCACTTTTCCCTGATTATTGATAGGTAGATTGGGCAGGGCTCAGTGGTTTGAGGTCCGGGTTTTCACCCTTCGCTGCAGATGAATAACGCTCTGCCCCTTCGAACGAAGTTCTGTTTTTGTTTTTCAAGACCCCATTGATCGGAACCACCGCACTATGGACCCCTTATTTACTCTTGAAAGAAAGGGATGCAAGACACGTTATGGTTCTTCAACGTATAACAACGTTAATAGTCCCCTATCTTTTTAGTTTTTTATCACTTCAGCTTCAGGCCCAGGCGTACGCACATCATTTGAGATTTGTAGATTGGAAGATTCTGAGCTGTTAGCTATTACGAACTCGGTTTTAATTTTCGTTTTTTTTTATCTGTGGCTATGGCTTATTACCGGGTCTTACTTCATGCTCGTCACGCACTGCATCAAGACAGCAAAGCGATTTTTTGCTCTGCTCTCCACGTTACGAGTAGAACTGTGACCTGAACGCGGGCAAGTTTTTTTTGTCAGCATTTTACTATTATTGCGCTCACAGCGCTGGTGTGTCCCGCCTCTGCATCTCATTCTCATTGCGTAAAAGCATGAGGATGGGTTCAGCTTCAGTCAGCCACATGTAATAATCACCCCGAAGCTCTTTGCCGTTCTATTAAATTTACTACGGAGCATCCACGTTTGTTTCTTCACATGGCTGTCCAATATTCGCCGTCCTGGAGTTGCTTTTAATCCACTCCAAAGTAATCGCCTGCTTTTTGTTGGATCACCCTGTATTTTTGGGCTTGCGCAGCATCATGTTGTGTCTGAGTTTTGGAACCGCTGGGCCGGAGTTGGCGGAGTTGAACAGCCGAAGGTTGTTGATCTCGGGTTGGCCTTCGAACCTCTCCAAGCAGACGAGACCAGACGAGACGACGGTGGACGGACGAACGGTGTGCTTTTTAATGCCAGTGTAATAGCTTGCACGCAAGTGCAACTCGGTAACAAGTGAATAAGATCAACCCTGCCGGAAAGCAAACAAAAAAGCGTGCAGAGAAAACTGGTTTTTCATATTGTATTTTTTTTTCTTCTTTTTCTATTGACTGGGCGCGTATGTAGCAGCAACTTGTTACCTCACAATCCTGGCTGGATAGCGTAATCACAGGCTTACTATATGACAGGCTGACTGGCTGGTGGAGTCGCTGGGCCCATATGGGGATTCGTGATGTGTTTGCCCGTGAATTTGAAAACGTACAGGGCGGAACGAAATCATCGCATCAACAACACCTGATCCACAGACGAGTTCATTGTTACCTCTCACAGGGTCATTGTGAATTGCCAATTGAGAAAACCAAGAAAGTTGTTGGAGATCTCGGCATATGTGTCTTTTTCAGCCATTTTTGTCAGGGAATTACGGAAGTGGGGTTATGCTTCTTTCGTATTGCTTTGTCATTGTATTGTACGCAGTATGCATCTTGAACAACTTGGTATCTGGGCTCGGGATTGGGACTCACGAACCGCCAACGGCAATGCAATAGCCATGATGCGTAAATGAGTGATGGGCATGGAGCAGTTATTGTGGTGAGTGTTGGTTGAGCCCAGCCGGATTTCCGAGGTGATATCTCTTTCGAGCTCACACGTAACTTGGTAGTCCTGTGAAATCGTGTGTTTTTCACGGATAAACAAAGACGCATGGCCGAGTTGCTGACCAGTTGGTGTTGGGCGTTTGTGACAGGCGGGTTGTCTCAGATGAACCGCTGAAAATTATTGTGTTTGGCACGTTGCACGTTAGTTTGGCAGATTTGTGTTTGATTGGTGCGTGAGGAGCTTTGCATTATATTTCTTGTTTGGTGGAAGCAGCGTTTCGAAAGCGAGACAACGAAAGGAAAAAAAATCAGCGGTCGCATTTTAAGTGAGGAACTGCAGTTTTGCGGAAGAAGCACGTTGAATTGCGCGAGCACTTGGTAGAGTCACAGAAATAATAATGACTCCCTTGTAGAGTATAAATTTTTTTTTCTTAAAATGTTTGATTTTTATTTTTTTTTTATTTTTTATCTTAAAATATATGTATTAAAAAAACACAGAATAAAAAAAGATATTATAAATGTATTTTTTTGTTCTGTATTTTGTTTTTAATATTTTTATATATTTTTTATAAATTTTATATTTTTTACATATTTTTATTGCATATTTTTACACCTCCATATATTTTTCATAGTATTTTTATTTTTTTTTGACATTTTTATTTTTTTTATATTTTTATTTTTTGCACATTATATATTTTTTATATTTTTATATCTTTTCTTCTGCTGGAGAATAGTGCGGCGAATGCCTGAAGATATAGACCAAATATCTCGAAACCTGACACCGGAGGGTGGTCTCAGACGTATTGCTTGATGATCTTTGTTGACGTCAATCATTGCATTGCTGACTTTTCCAAGAAGAACTGCAAAAATCTGACAGCTCATTTCACTCTGCCAGGGAGTCATCATTGTTTCTGTGACTCTGTGTCTGTTCAAAGACAAGTTGTGGATCGAGAACTGAAGATCTTCGCGTTTTGCGTTGCATTGGCGTTGTTGTTCGCCAACGTTCTTCGGGTACTTTATGGCGGTATAAAGACAGATTTAAAGAAAAACACGGGTTGCAGCATTGAAATTTGACGCGAGTTAGCGAAACACGTTTCTGTGACAGTTGCTCCGGCAGCTAAGTGGTCTCAATCAGGTCGTATAAATAAGATACGTATAAGAGATATAAGGTCTCAATCATGGCAATGGCCCACTTGGGATTCGTGATGCGGGTGATTCAGAGAAACGGGTTGGTGACATTTGGGTATTTGGAGAAGTTGACCCAAAGAGGTCAGCCGAGCAAAAAGGAATGGCCAAAAAGCAGGCAAGCGGATGGCTCAGCTGTGCGTGACCAATTTCGTTCATGGACACAAAAGTTTAATGTGCAGGGTGGATGAGCTGGACGCAAAACCCATTTGTTCAGAATGACTCTTGCAGAAAACTGCAAAATCAGAGGAGAATTTTAAAAATAAAAAACGATGCATTTCAATCGCAAACATTCAGCGAATGTGCTGGTTCAGGGACATCGCGAAAGTGGCACAATGACTGCGCGAAAGCAAACCAAGCCATTGCTGGGACGCATGTTCGTCGATTCCAAACGCTACAGAGAAGGGTCATGATTGTGACTTCAGAGAAACGGCAGGGAGAAATATCTCGATTTTCAATAGAGTTATCTGACAATGGCATGAAAACGGAAAAATTTGGCAGGAAATAACATCATTTAGGCACAACAGGAATATCATTCCAACCCTATTGTTCGGAAAACACTAAAAAAGGACGTGGACTTCATTTTGACATCCAAAATCAAAACAATAATTGCGTGATGAATAATTATGATTTTCTTGAACCCGAAACAAAACATTGTGTTTGTGGTTTTCCGGTTCGTCATTTCAGATCTTTGCAGTTACAAAAATGTGTACTTGAAGATGTGAGCCAAGAATGCTCCTAAGTGTGCTCAGAGTGAATTCAGAATTCTTTCAACAATGAAAATTCGGTCGAAAACTTCATTCTAGGCAAAGAAATTAAAGTTTTTCTATGTATTTAAATGGAAGAGTGTGAAGCATTCTCAGCTCATATCTTCAAGTGGAATGAGCTGTAGGTGATGCAATATTCAATGAAGGAGCTGGACACCGACCCAATTGGGAGTCTGGAGTGCTTTGCCGTCCAGCAATTTCGGTCTGGGGCAGCGGGGTGTCAAGGGGCAGAGCACCAGGCCGGTCAAAGGAGAAATTTTGAAATTAGGGGTTCATTTTGATTCAACATTCGTGTTCCAGAGGGCCAAAAGCACTGCCAGGGGGCAAGCGAGCCGCCGAGGGGTCATTTCACAGGGGAGACAGTCACTCCCCTTCCCCCCGAAATGACGTCCTATTGGTTTTTTGCTGATTGTTCGATTGCTGTCGGAATTCCATCCAGGAACAACATATAACCGGAAAAACATCTATTGCACAACGACAACCGGGAGGTCTGGTCTGATTTTACATTTTTGAGCACCGGCAGTGCTGTCAGAAGCAGAATCATGGTTGTTCCAGTTAGACTTGTTCCGGTTCCTGATGTTATTCGATCAGACATCATATGGAAGTTAAAATGGAACTCATTCTAAATTCTTGTTCTGTTTGTTCTTATCATTCTTGTTCTCTTCATAATCGTCTTATTCCCGTGTAAAGATCAAAAAGGCAATGAAAATTAATGAACATTCCGGAAAATATTGATTCAAAAGAAGTTTAATGTTCCAAAAATTAGATGTCTTGGCATTCTCGTCGTTGGTGACACGCGCTTAAGTATGACTATACACTGGGCGCATAACTACGCATGCGGCCTGGCTAAAGGCGGGTGACGAGACGGCGCTCCACGACGTACCTACCTGCTCTCGGAAATTGGCCGACGGACGTGTCTCGCATGCGACACTTGGGTAAAGATGGTCAGGCAGGAAATTTGTTTGTCACGCATTGGAAAATCAAACCTGCTGTCTTGCAAATCCTGACTCCACAACGGGCATTTTCATTGCGGTTCAGGTGTTGATAACCACAGGTCCTACTCATCTGTACGTTCTTTTCAATGAATAAAAATGTAGATGGAGTGTATACCTACAGCACAACCGATGAATCGCTGTTTCTTCTGAGGTAACCTTTTTCTCAGAAGGTCTTTTCGTCGACCCCTCTCATGTGCCATCACATCAACCAAAATACGTGTGGATTGATGACCCAAAGTTTTGAGTCGAAACCCACTGTGGTTCGAGACCACTGCTCTGAAAGCGATTGTCCAGTTAGGCGTACCGACAGTGGATTGATCCCAGCTGTGGTGACTGACCGAATCAACTTCGGCTGTGTTTTGCGGTGCCTTGCGCCTTGATGGTAGTTTCGGGATATTGGGGTTATCTCAAAGTCAAGTTGGCCCTATTTTCCGATTTGTTTCATAAATCGGCAGAAATTCGCCGGTAGCCAAAAGCCTTCGGCTGATACGAACTATGATAACTCTGCGATAAAGGCAATCTCGACAGCGTGAAGAAAATGTTTTCTTGCGGCGTCTTCCTCTGCAACAAAATTTCCTCGTTGCCTTATTCGGTTTATCTTGGAATGAATGTCGTAGTTAGTGCACTCCGACGAGTCACCAATAATCTTATCTGATCAGAGGTCATTCATCTGGTAAGACGGCCTTGAGTTTGGCGTAAACAAAAACAATTCCAAAGTTCATTCTTTCCGTGCATTCGCCTTCCTTGTTAATTGATCAAACAAAACCTGCAAGAGGCTTCCAACAGCTTTTGGCAACCATCGCATCAGCAGCTTGACGAGAAAGGGCATACGTAAAAATCAAAATTCAAGGAGGGGCTTACAAATAAAATGCGTTATGAATTGATATTTTTCTGAATTTGAATGTAAATCGAACATGGTTCACGGAAGCAGCGGCGTTGCGTGCGGCAAAACAACTCTGAGTTTCATTTTAACCGTATTGCACAACCGCACCATTTGAATCACGTCATTCAGTCCACACTTTTTTTCTCGAAATTTTTGCTCAACAAATGACGTTGGGATAAAAACAACGTTCCAAAGTTGGGATAAAAACAACGTTCCAAATTAAGTTGTGAAAACAAAGAAGGCAACCTTATTGACGCCAATGATTCTTGCGGATGACCACCTCAAAATTAAAATTTTCGAAGGATTTTCGACCGATGGAAAAAGGAAACAAACAATTTTTCTCTCTGCTCAAGCGTCACTTCAATGCCTTCCTCTCTGAATTGGCAATTGCACACTGTGCTCTCTGACAGGAGTTCCCATTCCCAATTCAGACTTTCGGCTCTGTTCCTGCTGGGTAAAATACTGCAGCACCAGGCGGAAGCAAGAGTGAAGGGAGTCTTCGTTGGAAAGCAGAAATTTGTTCGTTTGCATTTCGCTCTCTGACAAGGAGCATGATTTCCCAGATATGGTCTCCGAACGCCTTTTGTTTTTCCAATGTGTGTAAAATTGACCTTTCCCTGCCTTTTGGATCTCGGTTCTTAAGGCGATGGGGAGCAGTGACGGTTTTCCTGGTCTTGCATGGGTGCTGCGGCCTCTTTCAATCTCGCACTTCATTGGAAACTGACCCTGCGTGGGCTTTGGCCATGCGCTTGCCGAATGAAAACTTGGGTGAGGAGAAATCTGCACTGCAAAAGACCGCTCTGCGCGAGCCAACGCAGCACTGTTCGTCATGTGAAAAAAAGTCAAATGCGATGTTGCCAGATTTTCGACATCGGTCGGAATGTGTCAGAAAAAAGAGATGTTGAAGAGGCCTGGCCATGTGCCGTGTTGCGGAAAATGTTGGGTCCGGTTTGGTCGCGAATGTTGGGTTTGCGTCGAAAGAGACTTTCCTTTTTTGGTTGATCTCGTGGAAAGCTGCCGCTGCAGGTAGCTCCTGCCTTGCTGTTGGCAACACACAGCCATATTTCGGCTGCCTCATCATTCGTGAACTGCATATCCGATCATCTGGCGAAACTCCGCTTGAACGACCGAACGAAACACATCACGAATTCGATGGCCCGAGCTGTGCTTGAACTCCGATGACATTTTTTTCTGATCTTGATCGCTCATTTTTTTGATTGGGAAAACAACACCAGTCCTCTTTGGCGTTGAGCGTGGTCACGCTGTCACCGCTGCCGACTTTCGGGTCATCGAAAATCCGCGATTCCGGCGGAAAATTCGGAAGCCATGATTTGTGTGAAAAATTCGATTGGGAAGTCTGGTCTCACGTCGTCTGCTCAGCGGTCCAGTCCAGCAGGCAAAGTGGATTGGAAAAAAAAAAGTATGGTGATGCGTCCAGCAGTTGCCGCCGTCTGAGGTCAAAGGTGGGAAACGCGAACATTTTCTGTCATTGACAAATCATTATTTTGTTATTGAATTGATGTTTTGGAAGAATTTTCTGTTTTTTTTGTTTTTCTTCATTAGAATTTGGGCGCAGTGAAGTGAATTTAGAATTTGATGTAACTGGGACCGCGTGCGCAGTCGCGGGTGGGCTGAGCGAGATCGCAAGTCGCAACTCAACCACTTTGAACAGTTGAGCAGTGCTGACGACAACCTGACCGCATTTTCTCCCACAAAAAAGCAACAACAACAAAAAAGATGGGCTTGCGCAGCGGCCAACCAAAACACCAAAAACCTCCAAAGTGTTTGACATTTCGCACAATTTTTATTTTTATTTTTTTTACTGGGGACAGAGTCCCCCCGCCGATGATTTCGAAGGACAAAGAGTCCGGAGTCAGAAGATAAAATCCAACGCCAATGGACCGATGCAAATGAGCAACAGTTCAGTGCACCAGGCACCACGTCAAGACGTTATAAAATGGACATTGCTCAAAAGAGGACAGCGCATCGGTTTCCAAATAAGGTGGAGGAATGGAATGAAGTCTGACGATGCAGACAAATTGCCAATGGGCAATTATTTGTTAGTGGCAATGTTCATTTTTCATACAATCTCAAAAGAAAATAAAAGTAAAAAAGCACAGGTCATACCTTGCATAAATGGTCAGATGCAGATGTCATCAAGAGTCCAGAGTGAAAGAGGTGAGCAGTTCAAATTGGTGCAGGTTGCAGATATGAATTGAATTGTGGCCATTTAGTTTTATTTCAGTCGAGAAGTGATAAGGCCACACGGGTCAGTAGGTAAGTAGACCCTATGCAGAAATTAGCATGCCAAAAAAAAAGGAGAGAAAGAAATGGGGGGTAGAAATTAAATTTTGCTATGAAGACTGACTATCTAAACATCTAGTTTTGAAGAAATGACATCAGTGAACTGCTTTTCAGGTGACTGCAAGATTTCAGCTGGCAATGCACGTTTGTGCCACAGAAAAAGGTTGTGATTAAAAAAGGAATACCTTTCTACATTTTTGAAGGTAAAGTTGGCACAAAGGAAATTGCCTTGCTAGCTCTTGTATTATGGTCATTCCGAGTGAAGATCCAGGGCCCATCCCCCCAGCCACCTTTGTTGACAATGCAATTCCTGAATGCAGACAGTCCATGTAGTAACCGTCTTTTGTTGAGGGAATCCCAGCCCAAATCAGTCAACATGCTTGTCACACTTGCATCAAAAGCAAAATTTCCTGTTACGAACCTAGCTGCCCTTCTTTGCACAGCCTCAATTGCATCAATGTGACATTTTTGATAAGGGCTCCATGTGGTGGTAGAATATTCTAGCAAAGGCCTTACAGTTGAAAAATACAGAATTGACTTTATACGCCGTGAAGCATGATTGTAATTGCGAATGAGAAAACTTAGTTGATGCCATGCCTTTTTAACAATCTTTTGGATATGAGGAGTCCAGCTGAGCTTGCTGTTAAAATTTAAACCCAAGTATTTCACACAATCTGGTCTGGATAGCACAGCGGAATTCACAGAATAATCAAACAACCAGGGGGTTAGTGGAGGATGAAAATGACATGGCCGAAGTCTTGGAGACGCCAATTTCCATTAAATTCTGCTCACACCAGTCATTTATTTGTTCCAGATCAGTTTGAAGTGCGACACAGTCCTCGAGGGAATGGATAACTCTGTACACCACGATGTCGTCAGCAAAAAGTCTGATGGCAGACTTTATGTGACGTATGAGATCGTTAACCCCTTGCATACCGATTTTTTAGCCATACGCAATGCACAAAATTCCAAGTTTTTTCGGAAAAAGTGCAACAAATGAATTACACACTTCAAAATGTTGTATCTCCAGGCCCTTCTTGTCCAATCCTGATGAAATAAAAACTGTTTGGTAGGAAAAATTTCCAATTTGTTCACCATCCATCACAATCACCAAAATATTTATTCTGATGGCCACCTAATGCAGTGCCAACATCATCAGATTGTGCTGATATATAGCACAAATCAACAAGCGGTTCACATTCACTTTCTTCATCACCAATAATGAGGTCCTGTGACCACCACCAGCTGCTAAGTTTTCCATTTTTTGTTCTGAAGCCATAATAAAACAAAAATTAAATCACAGCAAATGAAACAACAGAGTTTTTCAAAACAACTTGTAAAACCTTTAGAATTTTGAATTGCTCTGAACAAAACACAGAAAAAATGTCAGGACAAAATCAGGCTGAGTTGCATTCGAAATTCTCACAATGGCGTGCGCAGACACGCTTCAAATTGAGACATCAATTTTGGCATCAAAAACATAGCGGACGACGGATTTGGGCGTATATTACCCCAAAGAATTGAGTGCATGCCAATAAAAGTGCTGGGCGTATATATACGCCCAGGGAATTTTGTGCATGGATTTTTTGGGCGTATATATACGCCCTGGGAATTTAAGGGGTTAATATATATTAGAAAGAGGAGTGGGCCACAAACAGAACCTTGTGGAATGCCGCTAGTGACAGGTTGGTGATCTGATTGATCCTGGTTGATTAGGACCCGGAAATATCTATCGCTCAAAAAGTTACATATCCACAAGTATAGATTTTCTGGGATGGAGAGTTTAGAAAGTTTCCCAACAGAGTAAAGGAATAGATACCCTGTCGAATGCCTTTACAAGGTCTATGAATATTGCATCTGTTTGAATTGACCTGCCTAAAGTTGATGACAAATCATGAACAAAACCTGTGAGTTGGGTTTCACAGGAGTGACCAGACCTAAAACCATGTTGGCCATGAAAGAAAAAGTCCCTGCTTTCAAGAAGATAGCAAAGATACCCTGCAACCATCTTCTCCATCAACTTAGCTGATGCACTTATTAAGCTGATGGGCCTGAAGCTGGAAACAGACAGTGGCAGGCCACCCTTTGGAAGCGGCCTAACAAATACTCCGCTTCCAATCCAAGGGTATAGAGTTTAATGCCAGGGAGGATGAAAAAGAGAACAAAAAGAAACTTTGCCACAACTGTGCAGTGATTCTTTATGAACATCATGGGTATTGAATCGATAAGGTCAAATGTTGAATTATTACATGACCTTTTGATCTGACCAGAGCCTCAAAGGAGATAACACACATCTCTAAGCAAATTGCTGGGACGTGAACAATCTGAAGGCATCGAGCACCCCTTACCATTCATATGCCACGAATTTTGTGCGCAAACGAAGTGCAAATGGAGCCCGAATTCTTCTCTGTTACGGCAGGAGGGGCAACAGATGTCCTACTGCGATGAAATGACCAGAATTGTCTGGTGGTGATCAATCATTCACCGCCAAGCCCCTCAGAAATTTTCTTTCTGAGGCAAGAAGTTCCCTCTGATAGGCTTTTAAGGTCTAAATATAGCGGGGGATTGATGCTGGGTGACTAGAACAGTTTTTGAACAAATTTGTTAGAGAGAGGTATTGAGATCTGAGCCTTGGGGTAAACCAATAAGGAAAAGAATGGTTCTCCATTTCTACATTTCTCTTTTTGGGGACAAACTTCTCAATGATAAGTCTGCACAGCATCTTGAATTCAGCCCACAACTCTTCCAAATTTTGGGAAGCAACCCCAAAATCAAGAAGTGCAAAGTTTAAAAATCTATCCACTGCGGTTTTATCATTTTACAGTAATCATACCGACCCAGCTCAGCAACAGCCAACAGTTGGTAACGGTGGGGGGGATGCACAATCCACAGAAAAAGAAGCATGAATTGCCAAGTGATCACTCAGACCTGCAATCGGACGAATGGATAAAAGACTAGATTTCGGACAGTGAAAGATCAAATCAATTGTGGTACCCACCTGTGGGACTTGGAGATCCTTTGGGCGGGTGACAAAATTTACTACTTGTTGAAGGGAGAATCTGTCAATCAACCGTTGAAGCCCCTCCGGAAAAACATCCAGAGAGGAGGCATCAAGATTGAAATCTCCAAGAACAAGCAAAGGTGAGTTGCCTATAGGCTGGCCATTTGATGCTAAACGTATGGCAGAAAGGCACTCCACATGCATCTCTACAAAACAATCCGGTGATAGGTGTGGAGGGCGATAAATAAGCAAAATGTAAGTTGTCGGATGAGAGGACTCAAGAGCTACTAACATCAGCTCATATGCTTTGCTAACGAAAACAATTTTAGGCAAGAAGCAAGACCGAATGCCAAGCAGAATTCCTCCACCAATCCGAGAACGGTCTCGACGAAAAATCAAATAATGATTTGGTAAGATATCGTTTTCTGAGCAGGATTCATCAAGCCAGGTTTCAGTAAGTGCAATGCAATCAGGTTTTACTGAATCAAAGACTGGCCTAAGAGCATAACGTTTTGGAAGAAGACTGCGAACGTTGCAGAGAACCAAGGAGAACGGAAATTGTAGATTTTGGGTGGCAGGATATTGGGATACCTCATTTGTACTTGGTGGTGGACAGTCGGACACAGTTATCTTACCTAACATAAAAAACTGTTTATGGACTTAACAATCTTGGCAGCGACAGCTGCTGCCCCTTTTTCAGAGTAATGCAGGCCATCATGGGAAATTGAGGAGGCCTGCACTTCTCTCAGGTCCAGGAAGTTAACGTTCACCAGGTTCCTACAGTAAGCCGAGAGCATGTCATTCAAGTCACTTATCTTTCTTGACAGCTCAGGATTACCTGGTTGTGGTGGAACTGAGCCAACGTTAATTCCCAATGCGACATTTGGATAGGTTAGACCAACTGTGACATTCAAGTCTCCAATCAACCTGGTGAAGGCACGGAAAACGTCAGCAACAGGATAGTGTCTAACGTCCACCTCACAAATTGCCAAGTTGATCAGAGCCCTGTCTCTTCTGGACAGACAGCCCAAACAACTCCGAAAGAGAGGATTAATGCCAGGAATAGTTAGTCCACCTCTCCACCTCGAGAAACTGTGCACACTTGATGCCAGCAAAATTCGGAAACAGGCTCTGTTTGAGTTGCCAAGATTTATGACGGCAACACGACTGCTGTCACCAACACAAGAGGCAACAGAAGTGTCAACAGCCATGTCCACGTCAGACACTTCAGTTCGCCCTGGAGCAGATTGTGACGATTGTGTCCCACAATCAATATTCCCAACTACAGAATTATTCGCTGCTGTGGGTGGAAGGGAGGTCGATTTCAGAGCGTCAATGGCAGCCTCCAGCTTTGCTATCCTACTTTGCAAACCCTTAATTTCTGCTGAGAATTTGCAAACTTTGCATACAAATGCAAGCTTCCCAGCATCTGCAAATGAAGCCGAGATGCCTGAAGAAGCAAAGTTCACCCAATCTGAACACCTATCACACTGGATCCATTCAGTTGAAGGGTTAGCTTTGGTTTTCTTTGTTTTGCAAGCAGACCCCCTTTTGGAGCTCAATTGCGTTCGGCCAGGAGATGGGGATGGGCCCGGATTCAACTCAATGTCACCAGCACAAATTAAGATCGTTGAAAGGCAGAGAACGAGCTTTAAAGGCACGCCTCTTGAAGGCAACAAAACAGCAGCACACCAAAAAAATTTCCCACAAGCGAATGCATCAGGACAAGATCTCTTGTCAAAAAACGAAAAACCTCGGTGGCTGGACTTTTTGCAGCTTTCTTGAACGGGAGACGGAAGATGGAAAAGACCACCACAGCCAGGATCGACACTTGTGCCAAACAACAGAAAGTAAATTATTAAAAACAAAAAGCCCATTTTCGGGATTTCCCCCACGGCCGCCATTTTGAAAAATTGTTTGGCCAGCGAACGAAGTTGCAAAAACGCGTCCGATCTCATCGGCGGCAAAAAGAAGAATGATCAAAAACAATCAAAACCAAGCTCAACAGACCTTGGTTTTGGTTGCTCGAGATAAAAAAGAAACCGCCGCAACAAAAAACACTGGCTGGGATACCCATCGTGTGCATTTCGTTTCTTTCACTTTGTCACGAAAGAAAACATTAGGTATATTTTCTTATGCTGCATGATTTTACTTCCCAAATACGAACATTTCAAGAATCAGCAGAAATCAGGAGGATTTTCGATGACTCCGATTTGTGCCCGTTGTGCTCCCCAATGGATCCATCTAACAAAAAAGGTGTTTGCTTCACTCATGTGCATCCATAGTTGCTGATGTGTGAGTCCTCTTTGCACCCATAGGCCCCACCAAACCTGATCTTGCTTGTAGTTAACCTGCGAGTGGCGTCCGCCATTTTCTTGTGAACCTACCTACTTTTTGCACTGGTCCCCAATGAATGCAGAAAACATACGCAAAACTTGACCCACTCCACATGAAAACAGGCATTCGGAACTGCAGAAGTTTATAATCTAATCTTTTCATGGCCCATTTCAAGTTGTTAAAACAAGGTGGCATGCGGTGGCATGGTTGAAGTCGGGACGTGATGTACCTATCTACATACATGAGCTGCAGCAAGGAGCACAGAAATGTCTCATCGGTGACTACCTATGGGTCTCATGCTTTTGGACATTGTTGCAAAGAATCACTTTTTCGGACTGATTGCCAAAACAAGTGAATTGCTTTTCCAGAAAGTCTGTTGCAAAGAATCACTTTTTCGGACTGATTGCCAAAGCAAGTGAATTGCTTTTCCAGAAAGTCGATCGCAAATTTCAAGCTTTCCGCTGCACGGACACTCAATGGCAGAAATGATGGTCCAACGCGTTTTCAAACATTTTGTCATGTTTGAAGACGAAATTGCACCAGGGACCCAGTGCCGGTGCTCAACGGAAGCAAAATTTCAACGTCTCACCAAAAATTCAAAAACCTGTCCAATTTCTATTTGCAAAATGTCAAAACCCTCGCAATAGAGCCCCTGTCAAATATCTTTCGGATTTGGGCATCCAAAATGTTTGCAGGGATCATTTAAGGGGCAACAGCCCACTAAGAAGAGTTATCCAGCTGCTTGCTTGCGCATCCCTGATAGCTTGGTATGTAGCATTGGCACGGCCTGGTGAGAAATTTTGTTTCTGAAACACCAATTTTTCCCCCAAAATGAACCCTAACATTTGACATTTCAATAGAATATATCTTTAGTTCGGCGAGTGAGCTCTGCCCCCTTGAATACCGCTGGGGATCTGCCTCAAGCACCGATTACTGGGGTACTCCGCCCCAGACCCCAATCTTGACTGCGCCCAGATCCTTCACCGAGATATGCCTGGATCCCGAATTCATCAACCCTGAATTATTTTCGCCTCACTAAAAAAGTTTGTCTCCGTCACTGCAGGGACTGGATGCCAAACATTGTGTGAAGTGCAAAAAAAACAACAAATTTCTGAGGTCTTTCCGACATCCGAGTTGCACCGTGGGAGGGAACTTAACACATGATCCAAAACGGTCAGGCAACAACAATTTTGAAATCAGTTATACTCGCAGGTAGGTACTTACTCAAAAGGGCACAAACGACATGGGCATCATTTTAAGTTCATTTTTCACAAAGGGAGAGCAAACTGCACAATGTGTTTTGTTCGGGTGCCTTTGCGAAACGAAACAGTGCCTCCAAGGTGGCACTGACTGGACGCCGGCAACGGAGGAATGGGGGCACTGCCAGGGATGGGCAAGGTAGGGTACCGTAGAGGGGGGTAAAGAGGTCTACGACGGGGGGGGGTTAGGGGACCGAAAATGCAGGGGGTCTGGGGGGCTGTCCCCCCAGCGGGGGTCCAGGGGCAGCGCCCCCGGCAGGGGGTTTGGGGGCAGCGTCCCCCAAAAGCTGAACTTTTTTGAAAAATTTGGGGTCCTCAGATGCCATTTTACGACATTTCAGGTCCTTTTTTCCTTATCCTGGGGGTTTTGCGTCGCAATAGATGGAGCAAGGAAATAACTGTCAACACGACTTTCTGGATGAGTTTTTTTCATTTTACCATTTTCTGTCAATCAAAACAGAAAGTACAAAGAAACAATGTTGCTCCTATTGAAGTCCTGGTGTGTGCCCTGCACACACACCAGGACTTTTCCCACCTTTTTCCGACGGTACCCTTGGCCTTCGGCCAAGGGTACCGTCGGAAAAAGGCTGGGGGGGTAACCTCGGCCGAAGGCCAGGGGGGGTAACCCCCCCCTATGCTCAACCCTGGGCACTGCCACTACCGATCCACATGCGTCTGCGGTCCGTGTTCCTGCGAGGCTGCGACATTAACTCAACCAGACAAAACATTTCTCGATTTTGGTTTCTCTTTGTTATTTTTTCTGCAAAAAGTCAAAATTTTGAAGAAATTTTTTGAAATTCAACTTCAAGAAAATTTTGGAAAGGCCAGGATTTGTCATTTTTCTGCAAATGGTCAAAATTTTGAAGCAATTTTTTGAAATCCAATTTGAAAAGTTTTTGGATCAGATCAGGATTCGAAGCACCATTCCCGCCTCGAACCGAACTTCAGTTGACGCCTTGGACCACTTGGCCATCTGGCTCTGCTGGGATTCCGTCCCAGTCCTGCAGTACTGTATCTGCATAGTGCATGAGAGCAGAGGCTGCTCACTCTCTTCATCGGCATTCGACGACGAACGAATTCCGACGCAATGTGACGTAACAAGACTAACCTTGACCACTTTCTTCCTGGATGCCTCTTCTTCTACAGCAAGTTCCTCTTAGTTTTAAACCATAACCAACTTTAATCACGATTTGGAAACTCCCGGGATATTTATCCTTTTAAGAACCTAAAAGCACAATAGCCAACAAAACTGGCTATTGTGTGTTTCGTACTAGCTCTAGCCCAACCCCACCTGTGGAAATAGTGACCATTAAATTCCTGAACCACTCTCTAACACCATCAGAAAGTTTAAAATTACTGGGTTTGATATTTGATCGTTATTTAAATTGGGACTTTCATATTCGTCATCTTATTGCTCACCTTAACTACTATATTTATATTTTTTCAAAGATGCGTTTTGTTATTCCTCTTCAACTGTTGCGTACACTGTATTTTTCGTTGGTCCACAGCAAATTGATTTATGGAATTGAAGCCTGGTCTGGTACAAATCTTTCCAGGATTTCTCCCCTTTTTCTCAGACAAAAAGCACTTAAGAGTTATGACATTTGCTAAATCGTATGCTCCTTCTGCTCCTTTGTTCACTAGGCTTACCATCCTTCCCCTATACCATACCATAGCCTGTCGTTCTACATTGCAAATATTCAAAGTTTTTGCTGGCCACACTAACATTCCAATTCTTTGTCGCAGGCCTGTAGTTAGCTCTACTCGGTACTCTATGAACATTACCTATGAGGTTCCAAGAGCACGAACTACCAAAGGTACGCTTTCATCCCTTTTTAGGGGTATCAAAATATGGAACCAGTTGCCACATGAACTTAAAACCAGTATCTCTGTCCCTGCCTTTAATCAGCGGTTGGTGGCCTACTTTAGGGCCAATTCTGTGGACCAGCTTTGTGATATTCTTTTCCGAATTGTCACCTAGTAAGTGTAGCTGGCCTTCAGTTTATACCAAGTGTTAATCCTCTCCAAAATTTGTGTTTGGCACTTACACAATAGGTATATTTTTCTTCATGGTTTTGGTCCTTTTTCAGAATGTTGCTGTTCGCATTTCCTGAACGAACACAGATTGTTGCAGCTGTAGGTACCTAAAATAAACCATCATTTCGGTTTTACCTGCCACTTTCATGCTGGGCTACCCACTCTCCCCTGCATCATTCAATAGGTGGTTGGCTACAAGCAGCTTGACTGCTTTTGCCATTTCCCATGTTCTTTATCATACCTACAACACACACACACACACATTGGTACACCTTTTCTCAATCACGAGGCCCAATCCCCATATTTTTGCTTCCTCCCATGGGATTCGAGTTGAGAGGTACAGACTTCACACACTTGGCAAATGAGACCTAGGTAGGCAGATTTAGGGATAGGTAGTACCTACTTGTGCATTTTTTCTTACACTTTCTTGTGCACAGTTGTTAACCTGTTGGTTCCACTTGTTTAATTGCCTCTTTCCTCTCTTTTCTTCCAACCTTGCAATGATCATTGCGCTCACTTTAATCTAGGAATTATCACAACTTATTTATTTGTGCCGAGCTACCGTTAAATAATACGGCACATTTTTCATTATCCATTTGGACATGGCTCGAGCTACTGCTAACAATTGCCATATTTCTTCATCCATTTGGACATGTTTGCTCTTCACGATGCTTATTTCTTCAAATGGACACTTCGACTGCATTTGTTCTTTTCTCACTCGATGGGAGCCGTGATCCTTGGATGGGAGCCGCTCATCAGCATTGTCTTTTCCTCTTTTCCACCATCACTCATTATGACGTCACAAACCCGTGCAACGGCCTTGTGTTGTAGGAGGCACTGGCACATCACAAGCTTTTAACATGACATCAAACATGTAACCAATAAACAAGCTTCACCAGGCTCTTTCTTCGCGGGTTCCTCCTTCCTCTCTTCACGAGGGGCAATTCTCTTCCAAGTCTTTTCACAGACCCGTCTCCTTCTCACACTGGGTCTCCTCGAATAACTGGTCCACCACAGATTTTCCTTCCTCTGTGACCACAGCTTCAAAAGTTCCCTTGTAAAATTTCTTTCCCAGGTGATCACAAGTCCAAACTCAGTGGGCCTCTCCTGCCAGTACCAATGTTATCTGGCAGCACCACCTCCTCACCCAGCTCAGATCTGAATCCAGCTTAACCTCTGACTGGATCACACCAAAATGTCTTCTCCTCAAATGTCTTCTTGAGGTCAAAGCAAACTTGTCTCAGCTCAACAGAGCACTCCTTCATCCTCTTCGATGAAGTTGCTCCCCATCTTCGGGAGTCATCATCTCCATCAATTAGCAATCAAACTCTGTTGAAACATAACCCACCCCCCACCTAGTGAATAGAAAAGAAAACAATTGTTTGACATTCAACCCTATTAGGTACTCCACAGCAAAAACCACTAAAATGGAACAATTGCTGAAGCGACCACAAACCACCTTTTTCAATGGAACTCCTCAACTACTTGCATGTTTTTGTTCAAAATAGGAGGGTGTGAAGTTAAATACACAAGGAAAATGACCCCGAAGGAAAAAATCTGGTGAGGTTCATAGTTTTTTGCCAAATCCAGCGCACAAAATGCAGAAAATCAAAAGGGGGCTTCGTTCGCTTCACTCGTTCAGCCCAAAAAACATAGCATTATTGGGGAAAATTTCTGAAATGTCAGCCAATTGGTGCAATGAAAAATGTGTGTCTCAACTTCTGGACGAATCACACGAGGTGATAATTGTGTGCATTACAGGGACTTTAGGTAGTTTATCCCTCCAAAATTGAGTACCTACCTACCTATGGGTCTAAACATTTTGTCGGTTTATCCTAATAGAGAGAGACCACACAAGAAAACTCGAGAAAGATGTACCTAGGTAGGTACTTTGAGGAAAACGTGCAATTTGACAGCGTTCTCACTTCTCAGGTTGTGCCAACCTGTGAACACGAAGGCATGATCGGAAGAATGGGTTTCCTTGAAGTGAACGGTAAAAATAATTTTTGTTGAAGTCTTTCAACTTTCTTGAGGTCTTGAGTCATTCGAGATCTTGTTGGAAACCTTTTTTTTTGACACCAATATTTTAATAAAATATCGATGAAGCCGAGCCATGTTGGAGTTGGCGCCAGCCAAAAGTTGGGTCATATTTCGCTTTATTAACGACATTCTTGGCCCTGAGGTAATCTGAGATAGGCCTAATCAAATCCTCAGTTTAGAAACTTTTGAAATGAAGTGTGCGGCAGCACAGATGACAAATCAACATTCCAAAATCAGTGTTTGTTGTTCTTGTTCTTTTCTTCTTTTCAGAGTTTTTTTCCCCTAAAACAAAGTTTTTAATTAGGGTGCAACTTTTTTTAGGATTTTTCCGGTTTTCCATCCAATGTTCCACTTTATGTGAAGGGAAAAGGCAGCAAGCAATTCTTAAATTAATAAATTCTGATTTAACTTTGACAACATTGTCAGTGGTAAAACTTTGCTAAATGATACGCCCAATGGGTATAAATTCATCTAGCCCATACGCCCAATGCAAAAAAGCAATGGGCTATTTTCTTTTCAGGCCATACCGTGCCTGCTGAGGTTTTTCCTGGACCATACGCCGTACGGGACCGTATGGCCTCCATTCCATTACACCACTGGACATTGTTGTCTAGTCCAGTTCCTTAGTATCTGACTCTCTCTGCTCCTGGCTCCTGCTGTCTTGTCTTGCTGGTATGATGATGGGAGATGGAAAAGTTTGCGACAGTTAAACTCTAGGTGGCCTTAACACTGCATCTTTGCATTGTAAGGCTATTGCATGGGCTCTCTGCTTTCAGGCATTGCATTGTCAAGAAAGGGGGCTGGGGGATGGGCCCTGGATCTTCACTCGGAATGACCTCAATACACGAGCTTGCATGACCGTTTCTTTTGTGCCCACCTTGCTTTTCAAAAATGTCGACAGGTATTTTTTTTTAATCGCAATCTCTTTTTGGGGAACAGGCTTGCATTGCGTGTGACTAAAACACCTGACAAAATCTGCTTGACACTTGAGGAACCGACTAAACGTTTGACGTTGCAGGGATGACCAAAGTTGCAACATCGAAAATGAAGCGGATGTCGTGTTTGCCGTGCGTTCGGCAGCATTTTTACGCGGTTGACAGAGGGTTCAAGGCATTTTGCTTTGCTGACATCGATTTACGATTTGACTGCATTTTCACTAATTAAACAGGCGTTCGTCGGCATTTTCACTTAGCAGAGAAGCACTTTTGACAGAAGACTGACAGCATTTTCCCTTGCTTGAGGCAATAGCCGGAATTTTGCTTTGCTTGGCAGTGACTTAGCGGCATTTTCCCTTGCTTATTAACAGCCGTTTGCCGTCATTTTGGCTTGCTTGACAGTGATATAGTGGCATTTTCACTTGCCTGACAGGCATTTGCCGTCATTTTCCTTTGCTGCATGACCCATATTTCACAGGTTTCAACCTGTCTTTCAGAAAATGTTTCCCTTCCCATCACAATTTTCGAGTCCTACAAATCAATGTTAGGGGGCTGCGAAGCAAGGTTAGAGAGTTGGCGAGCATTGTCCCTGCGATCGTGAAATTGCGTACCCCGTGAAAACGACTTACCCATCCACAATAATAGCCACCTCTGCCCTTCTTTACCATTTTTTCTCTCTTTCAGGTCGTTTTTTGGTATCAAATTCGAAAAAACTTCCGATGAAGTCTGCGATAAAGAAGCAAAACTCGAAAGTTGACTGAAAACCATGTGTTTCTACTCAACTGCGCATGAGCACAAAAACCCTTGCAAAAAAAACTGTAGGATACCAAAAACTTCCTCTATTTAACCCCTCATGCCCGAAATTAAGAATTCGGCATTTGCAATGGTATTCTGCAATTTTCGGCACCAAAAAGTGTCGCTCCCGCCGGAATTAATAATTTTTGCAAGGATTTTCGTAAAACGGAAAAAGCAGAAATGCATGCATTTCCCGCCGAACCAAGCCAGATTTCTGCTCTGTGTCAATAAAATCACTCATATTTTGATGTTTTCAACCAATAAAAACACTTTTGCACAAAAAAACACTGGCCAAAACCAGGGATGGGTAGGTATAATACGTCACGTATTATACGGTAAAATTTACGGTATTATACGTAGTATTATACGTACGTATAAAACCCACGTATTATACGTTTCGCCGGATGTCAGCACATGGCACATGTTTTTGGGGTGCAATGTGCCAGGTAAATTGATTGGGCATATTGCCAGAGTCGTAAGATTTGTATTTATCTGGCTCCTATTATAGACGGCGGTCCAACCCGCCCGTCACGCTGTGTATTGAACGTCCGGACAGTTTTCAGGGTCAACCCGCCCATCATGCTGTGTATACGTCCGGACAATTTCAGGGGTTCAGCAGTTGCCAAAAAAGATGCACGCCGAGGAATTCCAAAGTTTCTGCTTTGCCAAATTCACAAAAATTGGGGAGCAGACGTCGTTTATTCAACACGTTTGTTTGTCCCCAAACAGATTTGCGTTGCTCATGTGTGAAAATGAGTTGGACAATGGTCTTGGAGAACACCAAACACTTGGAACTTCTGCGACTTTTGGCATTCCGCCAGAACGCAGTTTTGTCAGTGGCTCTTGCCTTTCTTCTGGGCCTTTCTGGCACACTTGGCCGCAAAACCTCTGCTGCTGGACCACGATGTCATGATGACTGCAAACCCAACTGAACTGAACTGGGTTCGACAGTTCGATTCAGTCTCGAAAGAACAACTGCATGCGGCAAACTCCGTTTTTTCAGCTTTTATATGCGCCGGTCTGCTTTCAGGACGCGTCTTCAGATCTCCACTGCGCTCTGCTTGGCCAGTGACTCGGCCTCTGATTGGCCGGTATGAGGCTGTTGTCGGTTGCCGAATGTGGAAACCAAATGGCTAGATGGCAAGTTCTGATCCGAAAACTGAAAGGCGAGAAACTCTGTGCAAGATGACCGGCGGAGGACTTGCATTCGCATCAAACGCAACTCGCAAGAAGTTCGGCTTCGGTGCAATCGCATCCACTGCTTCGCAAAAAGTCATGGTTTCATGACTTCATGGTTTCATGGTTTTTTGCAATCTTTTTACGTATAATTTTTCACTTTCCATTTACGGGCACCCATGAAGGCATCACCTGACTGACCACCATTGTGGATTGTGGGTTGGGTGAGGTTAGGTTGGGCTTCAGTTGGGTTGTTTTGCACACATTAAATGGTTCTTCTTTATCTAAAGGTGCCCAATCAAAGCTAACCAAGTTTACCTATCTCAACATAATCCAACCCAACCCGAAAATGCATAGTTAGGTGGGATCGCCCTGTTCGTTATAGTTCAAGTGAGTTTCTTGGGAGTCTGAAATGTGGTTGAAAAATACAAATTTGTGAAAAATTAAAACACATTTTTTGAGAAATGGTGGAAGCGGTGGCGGCAGGGTTGAGCATAGGGGGGGGGTAGGGGGGGGGTTACCCCCCCCTGGCCTTCGGCCGAGGTTACCCCCCCCCCCCCCAGCCTTTTTCGACGGAACCCTTGGCCGAAGGCCAAGGGTACCGTCGGAAAAGGTGGGAAAAGAGTCCTGGGTGTGTGCAGGGCACACACCAGGACTTCAATAGGAGCAACATTGTTTCTTTGTACTTTCTGTTTTGTTTGTTTTGTTTTGTTTTGTTTTTTAATTCCAAAAATCAAAACGAGAACATGATGTTATTTTATATTTTCTCCAACAAAAATTAAGACAAACATTTTTGATAAGAAAAACATTTTTTCATTTGATTTCATTCAATGTAAGGTCACTCGTAAAGATTTCAACCAACCTCGCAAAAATCCAAGATCACGACTCACATCCAGTGATGATAGAAGGATCAGATCATCAGAACCAGAAAAAATATCCATTCCATCCACAGTTGAGATGCAGAACATACAAGTGCCACGGATGAAAGAAATTGTACCAAATTAAGTTTCAAGACATGGCACAGAACAATATAATAATTCAGTTTCGTGATTCCTAGATAAAAGTTTTGATTCCCCTGCCGGAAAAAGGCTAGGGGGGTAACCTCTGCCTTTGGCCGAGGTTACCCCCCTCTACCCCCACCCTAGAATGTTGCTGTCAAAGTCCTTCCTGGTGTGTGCCCTGAACACACCAGGAAGGACTTCAATAGCAACATTCTGTTTCTTTTGTAATTCCTGTTTTGATTCCCCTGCTGGAAAAAGGCTAGGGGGGGGTAACCTCGACCTTCGGCCGATGTTACCCCCTAGCCTTTTTCCGAGGGAACCCTTGGCCGAAGTCCTGGTGTGTGCCCTGCACACCCCAGGACTTCAATAGCTACATTCTGTTTCTTTTGTACTTTCTGTTTTGATTCACAGAAAATGGTAAAATGAAAAAAAAAACTCATCCAGAAAGTCGTGTCTGACAGCTATTTCCTTACTCCATCTATTGCGACTGCAAACCCTCCAGGATAAGGAAAAAAGGACCTGAAATGTCGTAAAATGGCATCTGAGGACCCCTAATTTTTCAAAAAAGCTTCAGCTTTTTTGGGGACGCTGTCCCCCAAACCCCCTGCCGGGGCGCTGCCCCCTGGACCCTGCTGGGGGGCACAGCCCCCCAGACCCCCCATGCTGGGGGGCTGCCGCCCCCCAGACCCCCTGCATTTTCGGTGCCCTACCCCTCCCCCCCCGTCGTAGACCTCTTTACCCCCCCTCTAAGGTACCCTACCTTGCCCATCCCTGGGTGGCGCCGATCCCGGGATGGAGTGGACAGATGCCGTCGATGCGGTGGCAGACGGGGCTTGGCAATATGTTACCAGAACATATTCTTGCAGTTAGTTTGGTCTGCCTGGACCCGTCGCCAGGGCCGTCAAAAGATAGCACTGATTACCGATTTTCAGTGCTCTGAAGGATCATGCAAGGAAGAGATGCATAAATTCTCGGCTCTGGATTTCGAACTCTGGCTGCTTTGAGGTCCTCACCAACAAACCCAAATATTGGGAGAAAGTTAGGATGGCACGGATCAGCAAGGATGTATTTGTCGACAATTTGGTACGGGGGCCTGTGGCAGATTCCCAATTAACGACGATGGAACTTATTCCCCATCGGCGAGAATTCGCTGTAAATTTTGCGACTGCTGTTCTCATAAATAACTAAAAAAATTTATTGTGCTACAGTTCCAAAGGTCTGTTTACCACCGCATCCACGACATCTCGGAAAGTCGGCGCGATCGCATCCACTGCATCTCGCAAGCATGTTTTCATTTTTCCCATTTTTTATAAATTTTCACTGCCATTTGCGGACACCAATCATGACACACCTGAACTAACATTCCTACAACGGAGAGATCATGACGGGAGTAACGCTAACTCCGAGCTGCGAGGTAAATTTTTTCCATTGGAGCAGATGGCAAAAATTTACCTCGCAGCTCGGAGTTTGCGGAGCCCCCGTCATGATCTCTCCGCCGAGAGGGTATTCCGCACTATGGATTGTGGGTTGGGTGAGGTTGGATAGAGGGTAGCTTGGGTTATTTTTGCAAAAATTAAATGGTGCTTCTTTGTCTAATGGTGCCATGTGGGGATCACCCTTTTTCTTGGTTACCAGTAATGGTGGTGAAAAATACTAATGCAATCATAATTTTTGCGAAGTGGTGAAAGCGGTGGCGCCGATCCAGAGATGCGGCGGGCAGATGTTTTCTTCTTTTTTTGGATGACGGAGAATCCCGAGAATGTGAAGCAGTGCTGACGATGATTTCAGACGAATCCCGCAAAGGGGCACTTTCATCCGTCCGAGGGAAATTTCATCAGCTCTGGAGGAAGAGGGATTTTTGCGGAAAGGTTTTTAGACCAATTTGTTAAATTTTCTTCAAACTCTTTTGAGGAAAATTGAAGGCAAAAAGTTATCTTCGTGTACAATAATCTGGAAGATTTTGTCATCACCAAGGGTTTTTATTGTTGGGAAGGGTTTTGCGCCCTTTTTTACCCCTTTCTATTCAGCTGACAAAACATAATCTCCACTGATAGTCACGTGACTCCAATCCGGCCGTCAAGCTGCGCATTCGTCCGGAGAGTTGCCAGTGAACCGCGATGCAGACTACCGTTCGGAGTTTGTTAAGGGAGTCAAAAGCCAAATGTTTTTGACAGTTTCGATTTCGAGTTATTCATTTGGCTCCATAAAAATGCATTTTCTTTGTTTTGTGGCTTCATTCTCATTAAAATCATTAAAAAATCATTAAGGGCTAAGATCTTTGGACAAGATCTGGTCCGGGAAAGCCAGTTTACAAACCCTGCCGCGACTTTAGATGGCAGGCCGTGGCCCCCACCGAGCATTGTTTTTCCCGAGAGAGGGTTAGGTCAGGTTCAGATAGCTTTATGTAAGAAAAAAAGTTGTTTTTCTTTCTTGCGAAAACAGGACCCCAATCGAGCATTCTTGCACCAAACGCTCTCCGCCATCTAAAGTCGCGGTAGGGTTTGTAAAACCGCCGAGAGTATATTTTTGTCAGACTTTCCAGCTCATGTCATTGAATTTCGCCTCTAAAACTAGCAAAACATGTGCTGTTTGCAATGAAACAAGGAAACCATCCGACATTTTTAGTTTTACCCGACGACCCAGATGTCTTTGTCGTTTTTTGTGATCATCGTTCACGAAAACTTTGTTGTAATCTGAAAAATTCTTCCCCTCTGGATTATCGAACCGGAGACCTCTCCTTATCAGACGCGCGGGAATGAAGCCACTGCGCTATACACACCCGCCGATTGTTTCCTTTTGAAACATCGCTCTTATTTCACTGGCGAATTTCCGCAATAAAAACTTTGGAAGAGAAACGAAATAAAATAATAAATGACAAAAAATTATCTGTGCTGTTGAGTGAGAACACCAGTAAAAAAACTCAGGATCCAGATGAACGTGGGGAGAAAACATCCAGTGTGCGCAACTGGTATGGCAGCACTGACACCTATTTGTCCAAAATTGATCGATTGAAGAGCTTTGCATGGGATAAATCGGCAGTTGTTGCTTCATTCTCTCTTCGTTTGTTCGCGTTGCAATTTGCCCGAGTTTCTCTGTGTTTTTTGAGCTGGATATTTGTTGGAGATGACATTCGACCACAATTCATACCACCCACACCTAACTTTACACCAAGCCGAATGTAATTTAGTACGATCGGCTTTTGAATCAAATTAGTTTTAGTCCGAATAGCGTTTGGTCCGACACCCACTGGATGCGGAACTATAGGAATCAATAGATAATTTTAACAATGTGTGCAAATTACCCTCCAGGGTAATTTGGGGGCAAATTACCCTCCAGGGCAAAGGGAATAAATTTCACACAACAAAACAACAAAAAACTGCTAAAAACGACAAAGTCATGTGCCATGAAAACACACAGAAAACGAGAAGTTTAATTTTGACGACCCCGCACCAGTGGTAGAAATACAGAGAAAAGAGACTCTTGCTTCATTCGGTTGCAAGTTACTATATGTTTTTGTTTTCTTTTGAAATTTCAATTTTACCCATAGAAAGCGAATGGAGCCCGACATGGAGCCATTCAAAGAGGCGCTCTCTTTAAACCAAGGAAATTGTGAAGATGAAATTGTATATAGGGACCGGCAGAAACTATGTTTCTCGAGTTATAAACCGGATATTCCGTACACGGGTTTTAGTTGCCGGCTGCTAGCCGGCGCAGCCGGCTAGTTTAGATAATTAAAGAAGTTTAAACGAAAACGTATAGGGTCAAGATGCAATACTTGTGCAGCAATCGACATTTATGCCAGTTATTTTAAGTCGATTCGTTCATGTTGTGTGAAATAATGGGACTGGGAATTTTCTTTTCGTTTACTGGGTGTTTTCACATTTTTTTCTCTGTAGTGGGTTTCATTTTTTCGTGACTTAAAAGCAAATAAAGGAGGATAGCCATCGCTTGATGATGCCACTATGTGGTTAAGCCCAACTGATCGGCAATGCTGGGAATTGCTTTGTCTGCACTTTGAATTAGTTTTCAAATGACTCACATTGGGCCTAATATCGGTACAAAATGGATACGGTCAGTGGGAAGATGGGATGTGTCATGGTTCACCCATGCCACAAGTTAAAAAACTTCAATTTATTTTCTTAACTAAACTATTTGCTCCTTCAGTTTACAAGCAGATTCAAGGTACAATGTTTGAAGTTTCCAAGTTCAAGGTACCCACAGCAATGTTGAGCAAGAGTGGATTAGATTTGTTTGGTGAGAAATGGTGCTGTTTATGCCAAATGAGATGCAGCAATGTTTTAGTAAATTCAAGACACCGTGTGCAAAATTTAAACTCATTCAAAAATGGAAAAAATAACGTGACCTTCACTTCTCTATCAGCGGAGAGATCATGATGGGGGTAATGCTAACTCCGAGCTGCGAGGTAAATTTTTTTTCCATTGGAGCAGATGGCAAAAAATTACTTCTCAGCTCGGAGTTAGCGTTACCCCCGTCATGATCTCTCCGCCGTATGTCCTGCAATTCTCCAAACTACTCTTCCTCTGAGGTTACTCGTATTTCACAAATGTTTTTGGAGAAGCAATTTTCCCTTTTCAGTTTTCCCAACATTATTTTTATCTTTATCCTTTTTTCAAAAGCATGTTCTTTAAGGCAGGTAGGTACCTAATGCTGCTCAAAGGTAAAAAAATTCGTAAAATTTAAAGAGGATATTGAATATGCCAAAAAC